>NMUG010001884.1:0-16908 GCA_002855965.1 Monotropa hypopitys | reverse complement strand
TATTTCCTAACAGTGTTTGTGAGACCCCGATCCTGGAAAATATTAAATAAAAATATTTGATTGAGCAATATAATTTTTGAGAATTTTGTTAGACTTGAAATAGTCTTTGGGTTATAGAAATATAGAAAAGAATTAAACTAAGGGCCTAAGTGAAAGAAATTAAAATTGGGAGCAAGGCTGAGTAGTTTGCCGAGCTCAGTAGGAGTCCGGCCTAGGGGTCCGGCCACGTGGAGGTCCGTCCAGGTCAGCAGCTGTGTGACATCTCGGCCATGTGGGCAGTCCATCTGGACAACCACTCTGTCGTATGAGACAAGAGTTTTGAGTGGGCTGACGTCACATTTCACTTCGGCAGAAGGAGACAAGGATGTGCGGCTGAGTGGACTGAGGTCAGCTGGCTAGAAGCCAAGGCTGGCGGCCGGTGGGGCCTACCTTTGGTGAGTGACGCCGTTTGGATGTCTGCCATCAGTCCGGATCAATATTCTCTTCTCAAAACTATAAGTACTCGTGCCATTTCCCTTCGTTTTTGGTGCAACACCATTTGAGAGCATCCTTATTCTGGCTCTCTCTCTAGAAAGGTTGTCCGAAGCATTTTATGTTCGGAAGAGCTCTGAACTCTTATTTCAGAAGCTCGGCAAGCTCGTCTTTCGTACTCTAGTGCTCGGCAAGTTAACTGCCGCACAGCCAATCATCAAATTAGTGTTCGGCAACTCTTGGCCGAACAACCAAACTCTTCAAAAACATTGTTTGAGCTCCGGTCAGATTGTTATTCACCTCGGCAAATCATCCTTCGGATTCCAGACGATTCAGTTCAGTTCGGAAGAAAGCTTTCTTGGTTCAACAGACTTTGCATCACATCAGAACCTGTTCGGTAAAGTCATTTAGCTCAGAACATTGACCTTCGGCACATCAATCTTTGGCCAAAGGTATAACTGTTGTTTTAATTCATTTTGTGTTCGGCAAAGGCCCTAGTATACTAAATAGTTGTTCGGCAGACTTAAATTCAAGTCTTGTCTTAATAATTTTACCTCGACAGACTTAAATTCAAGTCTTGTCTTAATAATTTTACTTCGGCAGACTCATCCAGAGTCCTCCCACACACTATTGTTGTCTCTCACATACGCAACTGTTCTGTTCGGCAGAATTGTGCTCGGCCAAGCCATTAGACCATTTATTTCTTGCTCGGCAAAGCTAGCATTCGGCTAAGCTTATGCCCAGATCATTATTTAACTCGGTCATGTTATTTTTTGGTCTGGCCGCACTCCCACACACATGTTGATTGATTGATCATCACTCTGTCTGAAGCAAGTTGTGCTTGGCAGAAGTCAGTCGTTCTTTGACTTCAGCAGCTCGGAAACAACTCTGGTTGTTCGGGCAATTAACTTAGGACTCTCAGAACAGCCCTCCGGTCATTTTCGACCTAAATCAATTTGAAATCAAAATTTGAAAATCTGTATTTTTAACTCTGATCAAATGGTGTCCGGATCGTAGCATGGCAGCTCGGCAACTAGCCAGTCGGCTGCATTTCAGCTCGGCAGAGCAGTAGTTGGTAGGCCTGAGTCTTCTGCAGCTCATATATGAGCAGAACATTGAATTTATGTTCAGATAAGACTTCGGCTAAACCAGATACCTTCGGTCAGACTCAGTTTAGTTTTTCTGCCAAGTTTGGCAGTTCGGCAAGTGGTTCTTCGGTCAGATTAACCTTAGAATAGATAGTAAACTTTAAGCTCCGGATATAAGTCTTTAGTAGATTTTGGTTCGGCCAGCTCAGCTCGAAAGTATTCTTGGGCAGTAGTTTCTATGGAATTTTGATATATGATTTATTATCCAGATTTGGGATAACTTTCATTGAGGAAGGAAATCTAAAAGTCTAAGGAATCCCTATTCAGGTGAATCTCTATATACTGTTATACTCGTACATTTTCAAGTGCATTTCCTTTGAAAATATGATTATGGTTATTAAAACCAAAATGATATGTTATTTCCAAAAGAATTTTGAAGTACGGATTATGCACAAACTCTTTTGCACATGGATGAACAATTTGGAATATTGATTGATGTATTACTTTATGAAAATCCATACGACAAGAAATTATAATGAAATTATGAGAAAAAGAAATTGAAATGGAGATGAAATAGAAATAGAGTGCTCATACGACAAAAGCACGGATATGAGCATGTTATTGTTATGCTTATACGACAGAAGCATAGGACATGAAATGCTTATACGACAGGAGCATGATATTGAGAAATGAAATACTTATACGACAAAAGCATAGTGCCATAGTGCATACGCTTATACGACACGAGCGAAAGACTAAATGTCTTATATTGATGAATGCTCATACGACAGGGGCAATAGATTAATTGGAATAAGAAAAATGGAATGGCGAGCCTATACGACAAAGTCCAATTTATGAAATGATAAATTGCGTTTAGAAATGATTATACATGTTGGCATGTGTTTGCAGCAAAAGAGAAAATATGATAAGCACTATTATTGCTATTGAGTTTGTGGGCTATACTCTATCTGTAAATCTAATCTTGCAGGGATGATGTTGTTATTCCATGAAACTTGCACTACAGTATGTAGCGATTTACTCTAGTTTTTTAGATTATGCGTTTTCTAAAACCATTTTCAGGTCAGCAGGAAGAATGAGGTGGCAGTCCTATGTTTTATGATATTTTGGAGCCCTTTTGTTGTACTTTTGATATTGGCTGTTTTTAAGCCCGTTGTTGTAAATCTTGGGGAATTAATGAGAACATCTATGCTTTGCTCTGGTTTATGATTCACGCTTTCGTATAATTAAATTGTTCAAGAAATTTCTCGACACTTTATCTTAGGCCTTTAGCGAGCTTGCTCGTGGGCCGGTCATGTGCTCGTCCTATGAACGTGATGGGTCGTGACAGTGTTAGTCTGTCTCAGCTTTGTTGTTAACTGTCCTACTGCATGTTCATAGAACCCATCGCCAAATCTGACAGAAATTTCTTCAGCAAATTCCTTCCATGATCTCAACGTATGTGATTTTTCAAACCACCTATACCATTGTTCAGCTTTTCCTTCTAAATGCAGAGATGCGAGCCTAATTTTTTGATTTTCTTCCACTGCATTATACCCAAAAAACTTCTCACATTTGGATACCCGTCCTTCTGGATTTTCTCCAATTTTTTTGGAAATTCTATTCTTGCAAACCTAGGTTGCCAATTCCCTTGATTATTGCTAGACCCTGCTAAAGATGGACTGCTTTCCCCGTGGTTTGAAGGCCCCTTCCCTGAAATGCTGTTGTACTTATGATTTAAGGATACCACCAAGTTTGCAAGCCCTTCCATGGCTTCTGCTTGCTTTTGCGACTGCCCTTGTAACTCTTTGATGGTGTTTGTCATGGCTTCTCCCTGCTTATCCGAATGCTCTTTCAACATGCGAATGGCATCTTCGATTCGTCTAACATCCTGCAATCTTAACCCTTCTGCCATTATCGTTTGGTTTTAAAATTTCTTATCCGAGGATCGGAAGGCTCTGATACCAAAATGATAGAATCCAGAATCTAAAGATCAACAGAAATTGAATTGAAAGAACTTGAGTAAAGATTTCTCAAACAATTCTGTTATTCAAAAAGAAAATATACAAGATACTCCACGTATTTGGAGAATTGATTTAGAAAAGAAAACAAAACCACTCTATTCTCCTTTACCTCCCCTTTATATTCTACCCGTTCCCTTCCCTCAACAAACTTCTAACTGACTTCGTTTCCCTTCCCTCAACTAACTTCTAACTAACTAATTCGTTATATTTACACCATTGGTTGTATCATAGCCCAGTGCGGAAATTGCAGGAGGTCTTTCGAGAGGAGAAAGCTTGCCTTCAAGCTGAAGAATTAGAGGTAGGTACAACTTGTGGTGATAGGATCCAAGTTTTGAGGACCAAGTATTTCCTAGATTTTCCTTGGTCTGTTAAAGGTGTTAGGATCCAAAAAATAAAGCATAGGTTCTCACCGGGGTAGCAGTTGAGGGGGCCAGAAGATTCAAATCATATGATCTCCTGGTTGAAGACAAATTGGGGCGCATTCAGCAGCATCAGATGGTTCATCGCCTTCTTTCGATATTCATCTCAGCATAGGGAACCATTCCAGTAGCAGGATTACGTGATCTCTGCTCGGATGTTAGTGTTTATCGATTTCCTTCGTAGCTATCATCGGAGCATCTTTGCCTTTTGTCCTAGGCCTCAGAGTATTAAAGTATAGTTCCTAGTAGAGTTTGTTTACTTGGTAGGTAGGTGCATTGTATTTACAGCTGTCTTGAGCGGGTATTCCTAGCAGGTTTAGCATTTATCTTGTGTAATGCTTTAAGTGCATAGGTTTTGTACATTTATTATATATCAATAAATTGTTCTTTTCAAAAAAAAAACCCCATCTAGGGCAGATCTGGCAAAGGAAATAAAAAAGACCATGTCCATCCTACATCGCAATCTCTGGGTCAGGTAAGATTTGATATATGCCCCTCAGCGCCTTTACCACAGGGGTTGGAGGGAGTCCCTCGAGTAAACCCTAGCTCTGTAAAACCTGTGCTAGAGGTGGGATACAACAATCAGGGAGGAGTTAATTTTGTGTCTAATCCAAATCTAAGGGAAGGAAATGGAAATCCCAGAGTGCCCCCTCGACCATATTTCGTGGAGGCTAAGGGCCAAAGTATTCGAAACCCTGGACAAACCCTAATTATCCTGTTTAGGCTAAGGTCCGTGAGCAAAGCCAGGACAACCCCAAACCTGCTAAGAAAAACTTTGTAGCCTAATTTACGGCTCAGAGGCTAGATTTAGAAATGAAACTGGAATTTTCCAGAACTGCAACAAGGAAACCACCCCGTAATAAAACTGAAACCTAGTCAACTAGACGAGAATGTATGGAATAACTTTCTTGGATGAAAAAATGCCATTCCCTTTGCTCAACAATTCAGTTAGGAATGCATGGAAAGATTATGGATTAGTCTCGGTGACTTCTAATGTAGGAGGCTTCATTTTATTTGAATTTAAAGATGAGGAAGGAAAATGGGCATGTCTGGAGGGAGGTTCGTGGTTCTTTTCTAGGAAATACTTGGTCCTCAAAACTTGGCAACGGATGCTCATCCTGGCCAAGGGAAATCCTTTTAAAATACCAGTCTGGGTAATAATAGGAAATCTTCCTTTAGAATGTCGGAATAAGGAGTGTATTAGTTGAGTCGCGAGCACTGTAGGTCGGCCTCTTTTTGTTGATAAAGCAATTGCGAAAAACACTAAAACTCCTAATATTAGAGTTTGTATAGAGGTAGATGCGGCAGATGATCTACCTTCTGAAGTTATAATCAAAGTTGAGAATGACTGTTTAGGAGTGAGCTTAGAATATCAAATGCTTCCTCCTAAGTGTATATTATGTAGAGTCTTTGGACACAACAGTGATTTATGTAGCAAACCAATGCTAACTGTCCCAACGCAAGTAATGGAAGATTGGCAGGAAATAGGCTAAGGTGTACGAGTTATCCCTCCCAAATCAGGAAACTCTCCCCCGAAAATAGAGGTTCAATTTAGAGTAGGTGACATGGAGCATCCTTCGCAAGGTTTATCGCAGATAAGGGAGTTAATGGAAGCTCTCATTCCAGCACCCAACCTAGGTAGAAAGCTCCCAGCCAGGTTCTACGAAGGCGGAAGTGGATATGGCCTCCCCGGTGAATTCAGGCGCCCCCCAACTTACCAAGCCGGATAATTTCCAGTTGGAGCAGGTAGCAGGGATTATAGAGACGGGGACTGTCAGAGATGTTAACCCCCTAACTTTGCTGTGTCTGATATCCAGATGAGGAAAGATTAGTTGTCCCCTGGGTCCAGTCCTCCTGCAAAAGATCAGCAAGTTGAGGTGGCTGGAAATGCATCTCCGGTGACTCCATCACCCTCTCAAACAGGCCCTCCGGGTAAAACTGTTTGTGTTTCAAACATAAAACTTAAAATTTTATTAGAGTCTAAGCTCTATTTATAATACAATCAAGGACATTATTTAGGAAACTAAATAATGTGCAATAATGTAAAATGGGAAAGGAATAAAATAAGGAAAAGATTGGTCAACATGACCTAATAAATAAGATATGAAAATAAACATGATTGCCTAACTAAATAAATGTGATTGCCAACACTCCCCCTCAAGCTGGGTCAAAGATATCTCTCATGTCCAGCTTACTCAGAGCATAATGATGAGAACGACTTCCAAGGCCTTTAGTGAGAACATCTGCCAATTGCTCACTAGACTTCACAAATGGAGTACATATAACTCCATTATTCAGCTTCTCTTTTATGAAGTGTCGGTCAATCTCGACATGCTTGGTCCGATCATGTTGTACTGGGTTGTGAGCAATGCTGATGGCTGCTTTATTGTCACAGTATAACTTCATAGTTTCTACTGGTTCAAGTCTCAAGTATCTCAATATGATTTTGATCCACAGAAGTTCACAGATTCCTTGACCCATAGCCCGAAATTCTGCTTCGGCACTGAATCTTGCTACCAAAGCTTGTTTCTTGCTCCGCCATGCAACCAGATTTCCACCTACAAAGGTGCAATATCCCGAGGTTGATCTTCTGTCGGTAATAGAACCGGCCCAGTCTGCATCTGTATAGGCCTGTACTTGTAAGTGATCATGTATGCCAAAGAAAAGGCCTTTTCCCGGAGCCGACTTCAAGTATCTAAGAATTCGGAAAACAACATCATAATGCGATTCTCGAGGAGCATGCATAAAATGGCTGACAACACTGACCGCAAATGCAATATCAGGATGAGTGTGGGACAAGTAAATCAACTTCCCAACTAGTCTCTGGTATCTCCCCCTGTCTACCAATGCTCCATCTATATCATCACCTAATTTCTGATTAGGTTCTATAGGTGTGTCACAAGCTTTACACCCAAGCATACCAGTTTCTTGTAGAAGATCAAGAACATATTTTCTCTGAGAGATAAATATTCCTTGTTTACTTCTTGCTACTTCAATTCCCAAAAAATCTTTGAGACTTCCCAAGTCTTTTATTTCAAATTCATTGGCCAAGTATTTCTTCAAAGTTTGTATTTCTTCTATGTCATCCCCTGTAAGTACAATATCATCCACATATACTATAAGAGCAATTACCTTCCCTTGGGAGGAGTGTCTGATAAACAGGATATGATCTCCTTGACTCTGATGAAATCCATATTTGAGCATAGCCTGGGTAAACCTTTCGAACCATGCCCTGGGTGACTGCTTAAGCCCATAAAGTGATTTTTTTTCCTGCTATTTTTGGACTTTCAAATCCAGGTGGAACATCCATGTACACTTCTTCTTCCAGGTCTCCATGTAAGAAAGCGTTCTTAATGTCAAGCTGATGAAGAGGCCACTTAAGATTTGCTGCTAGGGATAGAAGAATTCCCAAGTGCCATTTTCGCGGAGAGCCTTCATCTCCTCAATCATAGCATGTTTCCATTTAGGGTCAGTGAGTGCATCCTGAACATTGTTAGTAGTAGACACAGAAGCAAGTTTTGAAACAAAGGCTTTGTAGGAAGGAGACAACCGACTATATGACACAAATTGAGAGATTGGATGTTGAGTACAAGCTCTAACACCTTTCCGAATGGCAATAGGAGCATCTAAGTTATGAGAATTACTCAAATTAGTGTCTATTTCATGAGAGTTACTTGGATTACCTGAGTCTTCATCACAAGGAATATGAGAGGCCAATGGGACAGCATGAATGGTCTTGTCTTTCTTCCTCCTTTGATGACTTTAACTTCTTTGTTTGGGTTTTTTTCTGGCTCATTCTCTGGGAGTTTTGAAAATTGATGTTGTGATTCATGAGTGTCAATTGTTCCTTCCTCATCCAAAACCTTAAAAGGATTAGATACAAGGATACTAAAAATAGTGGACAGTTCTTCGGGCTCTTCAGGCACAGGCAACTCTTCGATACTTTCTTTCTCCCCTTGAAGAGGTGTCTGAGAATGAAAATAAGACTGAGATTCGAAGAAAGTGACATTCATAGATACGAACCACTTCCTAGTTGGAGGATGATAGCATTTGTAACCTTTTTGTGTAGGAGAATAGCCAATGAAGATGCATTTGAGTGCACGAGGATCAAGTTTGTCACGAATGAGAAACACAACCAAATATCCGGGGAGGGATAGAGAAGGAGGCTGGCGATTTGGAAAGAACTTCGATAGGGGCGCATTTTTGGAGAACTTGAGTAGGAAGCCGATTGATAAGGTAGACAGCAGTTAAGACTGCTTCCCCCCAATAGGGCTTGGGAACTTGCATGGAGAACAATAATGAATGGGCAGTTTCTAGATTTGAGCAATATTCTTCTTCCGAGAGTATGTTTCAGCAACTATGTCCCATATATCCTTAGCAGTAGTTAGATTCAAATATCCTTCCCCGAGAGAAGGTACCATAGAATGAACTAACCAATTCATGACCAAGGAATTTTCTTTATCCCAATCGATATATCGGGGATCTGTGACAGAAGGAATAGTAATTGTCCCATCAATGTAGCCCATTTTCCTTTACTTTTTAGGAAGAGAGTGGCAGAGCGGGACCATGAAAGAAAAATTTGGCCATCAAATAAGGAGGTAGTGATTCGCAGGTTGGGGTTTTCACTGGAGACAACAATCTGTCTCTCCATCAGTGGCTGAGAAGTGGCTGAGGTTTCTGTAGACTCATCCATAGCAAAAAAACAACCCAACAATCATCCAACAACGATGATCCAAAGAAATAACTTAAAAGTAGGATTCACAGACTTCGTGCATCATAGTAAGGAAAAAAAAATCAACGATGATCCATAGAGGTACGTGACTACCGGCACTATAGATCTCGCGACTGTCAGTAGGAGGGTGTGTCGAGTAGATGGCTCGGAACTGTGGTGGCGCGCTGGTGGCCTTAGTAGATCTGAGTAAGGCAAGGCAGATCTAAGGTTGCGGTGCGTGGACAGAGGCGAGGCTGGTGCAGCGGATGGCGCTGCTGGTGGCGACAGATGAGTGGAGGTGAGGCAGGAGCACCGATGATGGGCGGCGCACGCTGAGGGCGACGAGACAGGTGGCGGTCGGAGACAGGTGGCGGTGGGCGTCGAAGTCGCGGCAGGGGTGGCTGAGGGAGAAGTCGCGGCAGGGGTGGCTGGCTGAGAGACGGCGCGGCTGGCGTGGAGAGGAGTGGTGGCGGCGGCTTTAGTAGTTTTAGGGTTGCACTAGCGACGGGAAGAGATGATGGCGCTGGAGATGTGACTGGCGACTGGATGTGCAGAGATGGCGACGGGAAGGGATGGCTGGAGCTTTGCGTTTGCTGAGGGTGGTGGATGGTTGTACTGGCGACGGGAAGGGATGGCTGGAGCTTGAGGAGGGTGAGAAGTGTGGCGGCGCTTTAGGGTTTTGAAGATGTAGTAGGGTTTTTGCTCTATACAGATGAGAGAGAAGAGGAGGAAAAAAGAAACGGAAAAAAATGTTTAACCCTGATTAGGGTTGCTCTGATACCATGTTTGTGTTTCAAACATAAAACATAAAATTTTATTAGAGTCTAAGCTCTATTTATAATACAATCAAGGACATTATTTAGGAAACTAAATAATGTGCAATAATGTAAAATGGGAAAGGAATAAAATAAGGAAAAGATTGGTCAACATGACCTAATAAATGAGATATGAAAATAAACATGATTGCCTAACTAAATAAATGTGATTGCCAACAAAAACACCTATGCCAATGATGAAAACCTATTAACTCTACAACCAGGTAATAAGGCCCCAACTATTAAGGCTCTAAATAAAAATATCCCAACACACTCCTCATCCTCTAAGAAGAAGAAAAGAATAGAAGGCGACAACTGTTGTGATTGCAGAACTTTGTAAGTCTGGAATTTGGCGGTAAGTCTAATCTTTTCTTTTGTGTTGATGTATCGCTATTTCCTTTACTCGTTGGTAGCCAATTTCAATATGGAATTACTTGATGTTAGTTCAAGAAGTGTGCTCTCTTAGTTTAGACTATAGGTTCTGATAAAGTGAAATGGACAAGTCTTATTTAAACATTGGATTTTGGAATATCAGGGGCCTTAATGATTCACTTAAACAGAAAGCAGTTAAATCCTTTGTTATATCACATTAACTATCTATAATAGGTATTATAGAACACAAAGTCAAAGAGCATAGATTTAAGAGAGTTATTGAGTCTTGTTTTCCTTCCTGGACATGTGCAAGTAACTATAAGGAAGCCCATTCAGGTAGGATTTCGGTTGTGTGGAACCCTCAAATATGGTCCACACAAATCATTAACCAATCTGACCAGTTTATCCATTGTGGAGTTCGTACCTTGAATGATGATGTGCGTTTTGTAGCCACATTTGTGTATGGACATAACTCTTATCAAGGAAGAGGCTCGCTTTTGCAGCACATTCAGTCTCTCCATTGCACCTTCCTTGGGTTGTGTTAGGTGACTTTAATGCAATTCATTACCATTTGGAGAAGCTGGGTGGGAATAGTGCTTGGGTACTCATATGGATGAATTTAGCCAATGTATTACCCATGTCGAGCTTGAAGATCTATGATACTCAGGCTGCCAGTTCACATGGTCTAATAAACAAGATTTGGGAAATTTTGTTACGTCCAAAATTGATAGAATTTTGGTTAATGAGCAGTGTCTTATATCATTCACTGATTCCAGTGCACATTTCCCTACCCCGGGTATATTGAATCACTCACCAAGAATTGTGTTTATTAACCCTCATTTTAAACCTCCTCTGATTTTTTTTGCGGACCACCCACAATTTATGAGTATTTTTCATAAGGTTTGGAGGAATATAACTTTGGCGTAACCGTATGTTTAGCATCTATGAGAAACTAAAACAACTTAAAAAGGCACTTAAGGAACTTAATAATTCAGAGTTCAGCAACATTTCCAGTAAGGTCTTGGAAGCCAAGGCTAATCTTGAGGATATACAAAAAGAATTAGCACTCAACCCCAGATGTCAAGCCCTTCGTACCTCAGAGAGAGACTTATATAAGTCCTTCATATCTCTCTCTAGAGCGGAGGAGAGTCTTGCAAGACAAAAGTCCAGAATTCAATGGTTGAAATTAGGGGACCAATGCACCTCCTTCTTCAAAACTGTTCGTAATAATATTAACAGAAATAAGATTACGAGCATGGTACTAGGAGATGGTATTGTCACCCATGAAATTAATACCATCAAGAATGAGTTTATTGATGCATACACCATATTGTTAGGTGCTGAGCACACTACTTGTTATACAGGTGCCACAAGAGTTAGTTTGCTTATCAATCGTAAACTCTCCACAGAGCAAAGTTTATCCATGGTCGCTGAGGTGACTAACGAGGAAATTTATGATACAATGAGGTCCCTTAACCCGAACAAACCACCGAGACCTGATGGATTTTACTCTGGATTCTTCCACAAAATATGGCCGATAACTGGTCAAGAGATAACAGTTGCAATTAAAAACTTTTTCAGATCTGGTCAACTCATAAAGAATGCGAATGCTATACTAATTTCTCTTGTTCCGAAAGTCCCTGATCCTTCTGTAGTAGGGGACTAGCATCCTCTCTCATATTGCAATACACTATATAAATGTATTGCCAAGATTCTTGCTAAAAGAATTCAAAAGGTTCTTCCTTGCATCATAGACCCTGCCCAACCGGGTAAGGAAGACGTATATCCGACAATATCCTATTAACTCAGGAAATTATGTGGACTATCATAAATCGTCTCCATCGCCCAAATGCACCATGAAGGTGGATATTTGAAAGGCTTACGATAATGTGCGCTGGGATTTTCTTTGGTATGTCCTATACGCCATGAACTTCCACTATAAAATGATCCAATAGATTAAATCATGTATATCCACAACTAAATACTCCATTATTATTAATGGTGAAAGCACTGGTTATATTATGGGGAAGAAAGGGCTAAGGCAAGGTGATCCTTTATCACCACGCCTTTTCATTATGTTGATGGAAGTCTTGACTTGACTGTTAAAAGAAAAGTCGCAATCTCAAGATTTCCACTTCCATTGGAGATGTGGGAAGATGAGCATTATTAATCTATGCTTTGCGGATGACCTAATGATTTCTGTAAAGGTGAGTTAAGCTCTGTTAACCACATTCGATTAGCATTAGCTGAATTTGAAGCCTTGTTTGGATTGTCCCCTAACCCGAGTAAAAGTCATGTATTCTTCTCTAGGGTTTCACCATCCACCAGAAGCTCAGTTCTTAACTCCCTAGGATTCAAGGAAGGTTTCCTTCCTATGAGATACCTTGGCGTTCCACTTATATCAACCAAGTTAAGGTATTCAGATTGTAAGCCATTGATAGATAGGATAGTATCCAAGGCTAAATCATGGAGGAATTGATTCCTGTCCTATTTGGGTAGACTTCAGTTGGTTAAGTCAATCCTATTCTTTATGCAGACCTACTAGTCGTCCTTATTTCTTCCTCCCAAGAGAATAATAAAAAAAGATTGAGAGTATTCTGAGAGGATTCTTCTGGTCAGGTCCTGACCTTAAGAGCACGGTTGCTAAAGTTGCTTGGGAGCATCTGTGTACCCCCAAGCAAGAAGGGGGTCTGGGCATAAAATCCCTAGAGACTTGGAATAAGACCACTATTTCTAAGCATATATGGTTCCTCGTCTCTGGAGGAGAACAATAAATGTGGTGTCAATGGATTAAATCCTACCTTCTTAAAAGATGCAATTTCTGGAAGGCTAAAATTACCCAGTAACCCTTCTTGGGCATGGAAGAAAATTCTTAAACTTAGGCTGTTGGTCAAACCTTTCATTAAAATAATTGTAGGCAATGGGGAAAACACTTCACTGTGGTTTGACAATTGGCATCCCCTAGGTCCCTTAGAGGAGATTTGGGCAAAGGATTATATATGACGCTAGCCTTCCTAGTGATGCCAAAGTCTCTTCGGTAATATCCGTTGGCTCCTAGAAATTTCCTATAACCCAAACACCATCTCTAAATAAAGTTAGGTCCAATCTTCCCACTCTTAATCACCGTCAGGACCCGGATAGGTGTGAATGGCCACTTACTGCAAATAAATGATTTTTAATCTCCTCTTTATGGGATAAACTTCGTTCCCCATGTCCTAGAGTATCTTGTGACAAAATAGTAATGGTTCCCTGGGCATATACCCAAATGTAGCGTAACATCTTGGTTAGCACTACAACATAGGCTACCCATTCAGGATAGGCTCATATCCTTTGGGATGAACTCCAATCATGGTTGTGTATTGTGTACTAAACAAGAATCCCATGATCACCTATTCTTTAGGTGTCCCTTTTCCCATCAAGTGTGGGACTTGCTGCTTAATAGTCTTGATGTATCATGTGCTAGCAATACACTGTTAGGATGGGCCAGCACTATTGAAAGGTGCAAGGGTAAATCATTGAAGAGTATAGTCACTAAATTGGCCTTTACAACTACAGTGTACCATATTTGGATGGAAAAGAACTTTAGGAAATTCTAGGATTTGCGTCGACCGGCTATTACTTTGTTTGGAATCATTAGATCTGATATTAGATATAAATTACTATTGAATTCAAACCATCCTTATGATGTTGAGTCAAACTATCTACGATCCTTATGGGACTTGCAGGTGGGTGATGTTGTTCCTTGATTATAATGAATATAATCCTAAAGTTACTGAGGTATTGTGTGGAATCTATTGTAGATGTTGTTTGCCTCCTGGATATTTCTTGGATACTTCCAGGCTGCTATTATCTGCTGTTTTGCAGGGATGTTGCATTGTTGGATGTCCAGTCATAGGTCCATAGTGTTGTGGCCATTGCTAGATGCTCGGCCTACTTACTTGCCATTTTGGTTGGGACTGCAGTCCATTGCAGCGTGGAAATTCTTCGCTGCTAGTTATTTATGGTTTGTTTCATTTGTTGTTCTCTGCCGGGACCTCCCAGGCTCTTCTGGAAGCCCAAGATCTGGGCAGAGGTTGTGGAACTTTATCATCAACTAGGCTTATTACTAGGTATAAGCCAGCCAGGTCTGATGTGCAGTTGGAAACAAGCCCAACATTATCATTATTAGAGGACTCTCTGCTATAGGTTCATGTTGGTGTACTAGATTGGATCACAGAGCTCGATTAGCATCGGCTACTACTGAGGGGAGCTGTAGTTGGTTTGCTATGCTCAATTGGAGCTTTGTGTCAAAGTGTTATTGTAACATCCCTTACCAAAACTTACTAAAAATTATGCGGAATTAAATTTTTTTCTTAACAATTAAATCCAAGAGTCAACAAGTTTAAAACAAAACATCCAACTAACATCAAGTGAACATAAAACCCAAAGCTATAGTTTTCCATCCAACATAACGACAAGTACCAAATTGGTTCTAAGGAGTAATTACTAAAAGAAAGAGCAAAAGTACTGATATCCAAGAAATATGGTTTCTCTAAACCAACATCCCGACACACAAGCTAAGTGCCAACTTCTTCATGCTATGCCTCAAGCCATCCTTCCAAAACTAAGCTTCAACAATCATCTCTCCAAGCTACGTAGTGTACCGCTAGCTCCAAGACCTAGTTTCCAAGCATTTAAAAAAGCACAAGGAAACCAGAATGTGAATAGGATATATTGATTTCACAATTGCAAGAGATTTAAATAAAACATGTAAAATTAAACTCTGCAAGAGCAAGGGTCCAACCCCTAAAAACACACAAATCTCATCCCATGCATCCCATGCTTATACATATATATATGGCTGAAGCCCATTTTTTAAAACATTCTTCCATTTTTCTTCTCAAAATAGCTATCACTATATGTGATAGTTCGTGTGCCCAGCACACGCATCAAATGTATCACAAGAATACCAAATTTGGGGTATAACCCTTCTCCAATATGGGTGTATTACCTGGAGAAACATACTCCCACGTCCAACGTGTAGTCTGCAAGAACTTTCGTTCCAAGGTGCATATATATGTATTATAATATGCTCTTCTCCAATACAATTTAAATACAACTCACTCACACGTACAACATGTTGTCTGCAGGAAGTAAACCTCCAATATAACCATCATGCTAAAAGACAATGCTTTCCATTATATCTCAATTCCAATCTAGCATAAAACATGTACAAGATGCCTTCAAACAATTAAGCTAGGAAAAACATTTACTTTGAAAGTCATGTAAAGTACTTTCAATATACCGCAACAATACACTCACCGAATACCGTTGTTCAGACCTTCTCCTTGCCCTTGAGCGAGACCTCACCGCCTTTCTCAAGTGTCCCTGTCAAAACAATATCAATTTCGGTCCACATTGCAATTATAAATTGTTAATAAATAGGAAAACATTAATCAAACATTTACATGTCTTATCATACCAAAACTCATCTCATTACGATGTTATTTAGTCATTTTTTATCTCCCAAGGACTTAACCAAAATTTTGGACAGAACCCCTCCCAACCGGTCGGGCTTGACTTCCCAACCGGTCGGGCCTGACTTCCCAACCGGTCGGGCTAGCATCACCCAGCTCCAACCGATCCCCCAACCGGTTGGCCAATCGGTCGGCCCCCCACTATCCCATCCCAACCGGTTGGCCAAGGAACCCCAACTGGTCGGGATCCCTTCTGCTCCAAAATCTACAGAACGAAATTTTTCGACCAAGAACGATCCAAACCTCGCCAAACTCGTTCAAAACACCGAATACCGTTGTTCAGACCTTCTCCTTGCCCTTGAGCGAGACCTCACCGCCTTTCTCAAGTGTCCCTGTCAAAACAATATCAATTTCAGTCCACATTGCAATTATAAATTGTTAATAAATAGAAAAAGATTAATCAAACATTTACATGTCTTATCATACCAAAACTCATCTCATTACGATGTTATTTAGTCATTTTTTATCTCCCAAGGACTTAACCAAAATTTTGGACAGAACCCCTCCCAACCGGTCGGGCTTGACTTCCCAACCGGTCGGGCCTGACTTCCTAACCGGTCGGGCTAGCATCACCCAGCTCCAACCGATCCCCCAACCGGTTGGCCAATCGGTTGGCCCCCCACTATCGCATCCCAACCGGTTGGCCAAGGAACCCAAACTGGTCGGGATCCCTTCTGCTCCAAAATCTACAGAACGAAATTTTTCGACCAAGAACGATCCAAACCTCGCCAAACTCGTTCAAAACACCTCAAAACCTCAAATTCATCAATGTCAAAGTGTCTCTGACATCTAAGGTCATGTACACATGATTGAGACTCTATTACAACCTTCAATCGCAACAAAATCCCAAGAATCAATCCTAAATACATGGGGTTTTCCCCAAAACGAGATTAGAACTAAGAATCTCGATCTAGCCCAAATCTGAAGTGTTATGAAGATAAAATATACATTGAGAGATTCATACTTACGTTAGGAATAAGCTTGAAGTTGATCTCTTGGTCCGAATCGTCTTCCAAAATCTTCAATTTCTCAATCTCCCTTGATCTCCTTGCTTGCTTCTCTCTAGCCACCACTCATACAATTAGGGATTTTGCTTAACCCTAATAAAAAATCCCTTAAGTGACAGATTTTTAAACCATTTTACTTATTTGCCCCTCCACTTAAATGGTTATAACCCTTGTGAGCCACCCTTCTTACTTATACTCAAGTTTTTGTATAATTTGGGTGTTTTATATATGGGTCTGGTTCAATGGACCAATGAAAATTACCAACTAACTTACCATCGCGTTCAACAGAACGTGTTTCGGGCGCAACTGTCATGATCCAAACCGTTCACGATGTTCAAATCAATAAAATATATGGTCCTGAAAAAATTCAGCTCAATCGGATATCGATAAGTGCTTAATCCAAACAGTGCCACAGAAAACTGACAGAAACTAGTGTTATACGAAACTGTTTGGATCAAGCACTTACCGATATCCGATTGAGCTGAATT
>NMUG010001883.1:0-16915 GCA_002855965.1 Monotropa hypopitys | reverse complement strand
AGTCCACTTCCAGTGAGGGATCCCCATCTAAATGAGTTGTGGACTTCTAATCATGGCCACTCATCTTTGTTTTTAACACATTAAAGTGTACTACAATATAAATCCTTGGATGAATCTAATGGTCAGGATTATAAGTCCACAAACTCATTTAGATGGGGATCCCTTATAAGAAGTTTTCTGTATTATATATATAGTATGTTATACATATATATGTATATATATGTGTATATATATACTATTTTATATATAATATATTCGGTGCGGGTGCGGGTGCGGGTCGGATCGGGAACTACAAAACCCAAACCCGATCCGAAACCCGTCGGGTTTTCGAAACCTTGATCCAAACCCTACCCTACGGGTAAAAAAATGGGTAAACCCCGCTCTGATCGGTTCGGTTCGGCCGGGTATCTATCGGATTCGGATCCAATTGTCATCCCTACTACTGAGAGCTTTGCCAGTAACTTCTCAGGGCCAAGAATATATACCGCTTCAACTTTAACTTTGAAAAATAATACTGCAATTCGCAACAAATTTAGACGAAGGAAAAAAAGATTGGAAAGAAAAGTTAACGGAAGGCTATCCGACTTAAATCTGCAACAGGAATTATTTAGCTAAACATGGAATCAACTCTACAGAAACAATGTGATAATGAACACATTGTCATAATGAACACATTGAACAGAGAGAGAGAGAGGATCAGATTTATTTGCATACTTTAGATACGTGCAAAGCATGTGCTTTGGCCACAGGTTAAGTCTCCCGTGCATGGGGATTAACACATGAGGAGAAATCTCCAGAAAATTGTAAGTTGTTTGGAAGTACTCCTGCATAAACAATTGAATCATCACAACCCATGAGCTTGAAAGAAACGTAACAATGGAAATGAAAAGGATGATTTAAATAATGTAACCCCACACAACATGAGGATATGTAAAGCCTAATCTTTTTCCCCCATATTTTAATTTTTTAATTGGGGATTATTTCAAATTTGCTACAGGTAGCTCTATCCTACTGACACATGGAAAGAGAGGCATGATTTTTCTTTCTGGAAAACTCTCCACAATAATTACTCAAAGGGATGCAAGGGATCCGAGCAGAAAGTAGCACCAGGTCCCATTTTCTTATCTAGAGCAGAAAAGGGAATGAGAAAGCAACCCCATGCGAATGTTTAAAAACCACACAGGCCGGTTCAACCGGTTGAACCATCGATGAATCTTAGTTACATTCCGGACTTGCCACCGAAACAGATGTAGACTAAAAACTGGATGATTTCATTAGTACCGGTACTAACCCACGGGTAAACTGTGAAAACTGTTGCCGTCTATGTGCAACTGAGTGGGTCAAATAAGCATGTTTATAGTTCATCACTTCGTATAAATAGAGCCCCAGGCGGCAGTTCCTGTCCTTAATATTTCCAAGTGGGATTATAGGACTCAAGTGAAGTGTGGTGTAAATTGCCCAACATCCTAGCATTCATGAAACTAGATGTGGAATTCAAATCCACCCAACAATATGCTTTCACATGCATCAACCAAATTGCAAAATTATAAACTCATCACAATAAACTACTATGATTTTTACTGCAAAAAAACTATCACGACTGTATATTTAGTATCAGAAAACCATGGTTAGACTTTGAATGAAAACATTACCCTGTGCAACTAAAATTTATAGTCACCTGAGTAACCACATGGTTGCGTATTTCTTACTTATAAATTTCTGAAGAATAGAAAATACATGGCACTATTAATCTATCAAGTATCAACCACAACAGGAAAGAAAAACAGGTCCCACAAAAAAGTACAATTTAAAAAAACTCAACCATCGATGATAACCATGCAAAGTGCATGCTGCAGTGTACTAGGTGCAACATATTGCAAACTCAATCGTCAAATTAATGAAGCTGCTGTAGTCATGCCAGATGGAGATAAAACAAGTCCATCCAAAGTGAGACACCACACACATTGTGAACAGCAACGATTAAGGCTAGGATTGACCCCATTATTTTTTTGTGCTTAAAAACGATTTTGTGCGTTTTGTGTCAAATATTTTAGGATTATTGGTTCGTCGTGGCGAGAGGAATCAAAAACGTAAACAAAATATAAACCAAACTTCAAAACATTTAGAAAAGACAAATATATTCTCCAAAAATTGTCTTTTTGGTCCTTTTGTCATTAGTATTTTTTTTCTTTGTAAAATTTTCTTGTCAAGATGAACTAATAATTTACGAAAGTTCAACCCAAAACTAACAAAAGCAGAAAAAATAGAGAAAGGAGGGAAAAATATTTGAAAAGTAACGTAGGCCAAACGGGGCCTACATCCTGGGAGTCTGGGACAATGTGGACTACTTCTGGACTCCCCTGTATGGCTGTCTTCATTAACCTATATATATTGCAACATATAATTCTAAGTGGGAAGGAGCTAACTACCTCCTTTTCATTTGTCCACAATTAAATTACTGATATCGTCAACTTAAATGGACGTGAAAAGTACCAGTAAGGTCGGAAAAACACGCAACACATAAATGGAGAATAGATCATATTTATCTTCATTCTTTCCATGATGCATATTTGGCCCATCACTTTACCTTCATTTTCTTCATAACCACCATTGGTTTGCCAATTTTACACCAAGAACGTGCGCTTGCATGGCACTTCTGCTTAGACGAGAGAAATTATTGAGCTCCATATTTATTTTTGTGTCTAGTGTATTATTTGTAAACCTCCCCAAGATCGAGTGACCTCTCTTCAAATAAACCAAACAAACATGATATAAACCTTTCAAGAATCAACCAAACCACAATATAAAAGAATATTGTTGTTCTATAATACTGCTTACATAGGCTCTTCCAGAGTCTATGCAAGGAAATACCATATAAGTCTCGTGAGAACAATATTCGGTGCAATGAGATGTAAAAGTATGCTTACATGCATATTTCCACCAGATGTAATATCCAAAATTGCACTCCCTTGGCTGAAACAAACCCATGGATATTTTAAAAAGTAGCTCTAGCGTACAATCACAGGATGGACCAACATTTAGATATGAAAAACGAACCAAGACAGATTCAAAAGTTTTAAAAGATGACAAGTAAAATGAAGATCCAATGTTGTGCAATGCTTAGATGACTTCTCATTCATGAAAATTTTCCTTAAAAAGAGTCAGGCTTCATATATCAACCATGTTCCTCATAAACCAAACTGAATACTATATGGCTCATCTTAGTATTGTTTTAGTTAAGAAGTAACTAGTACAAACTATGTTCTTGTATAGAATCTTACCCTACGCAATGGTCACCTACAATCAATGAGTGAGTACTGACATGAAGTAATGCCAAGTGCCCATCTGTATGCCCCTGAATAAGAAGATTTTTGTGTCAGAAGTAAACATCAAAAAGCATATGAAAAATATGAATAGTACTAGAAATGGGTCTAAAAGTAAACTTGTAGATATTCTAAAAGGGCAAACCAGTGCACGAAGCTCCCGCACGTGTGGGGTCTGGAGAAGGATTGATGTACGCAATCTTACCCCTGTAAGTAGAGAAGCTATTTCCATGAATCGAACCCGTGACCTACAGGTCACAATGGGGTAGCTTTACCGTTACACTAGGCCCGCCCTTCTTTCTAAGGAATTAAAAGAATAAGATTAAAAAAATGTTGTTGGACATCAACTTATCATCAAACTGAAAACGACCAAAATCCCCCCTACATTTCCATTAGAAATCATTAGCTAAACACATATAATGGCAAATTGACATGTATGTTGGACTAACTAGCACGATGCTTCATTTGACCCAACCTAGCGAACTGCCCACCCAAAATACCCCACATACAAGTATGAGCTCAATTGGCATTTATGATAAGCTGAGTTTGGTCAAAACTTGATTCCAACCTTGACTTTGTGATAAGCTTGGGCTTGCATTGATTAATGATGCCTGATAAACTAGTTCATTCAAGCTTTTAGGCTTAACCTCGTCCTATTTCATAGGCATGGTAACCGAAGAGTTAATGCAACACATAACTTACTTATATTGCTATATTTGGCCAGCACTAGAAAAGGCCAAAGGACGTTACAATCATCTTTTCTGTCATTCTTTTCTAGTTTCCCATACAAAAATACGCCCGAAGGCCCCAATCTAACAGCCATGCCTCTTGGTTGTTCTTGCAAGCAGATGAACTTATGTGTACATCCTAGCTTCTACCATAGATGTGCCTAGGACAAAACTGGATGTGCTTCTTTCTGAAATCTTCTCCAAAAAGTCCAACTTCTTCAAATTGGCTACTTGAACGTGAAAGGCTCTATTTTTCATTCATCATTTCTTTCACAATTGAGTATGATGGAATCAAGTTAAGTCTTCACCTTCCATGAGAAGAATTAATGTAAGTGGAGAATAGCAAGACAAAAAAGACTATTAATGACTGACAACCACTATGAATCTCATGTTATGATTGAGAGAAAAGAGACAATTAACCTATGCTTTTCAAAAGAAGAAACCATCTAAATGAAAATTACCGGAGCAAAAATAACTTCTAATCGCTGACCACCAATGCAAATCTCTTCACCTCCTGAAACTGGGGTACACACAAGAGACCAATGATCTGTACCATAGGTAGTCATTATAAGATCATTAGATGATATTAACACTTAACAGTATAAATTGCTAATTTTGACAACACCTATTAAGAGTACATTTAAATAAATCACAGCCTATATCCTTTTCAGTATGAATTGATGCATTCTCTACTCCAGAATACTGTTTCATTTTATCACCAAATCTGTTGTTCCTTGTAAGTGTTTAACAAAAGAAAGCGTACAAGATACCAAAGAACAGACCAGATAGTGTCGATTGTTTGTGAGTTTGTTGAGAATACTTCAGGAAAATGTTTTCAGCAGATAATGAAAAAGAAGCATCTGTCAAGAATTGTCATTCCTGTTAAAGCATCCAACTCAAAACTAATTGACAATGAGTGAAGATTTCGTTTAGGCTCATATCTAGTTTTGGAGGTAACAATTAACCAATGTGTGACAAACTCTAACACTCCCCATATGTGCGACCATGAACCACATGTGGAGAAGTAAACAACGGATCCATAACACGGATCATAATGAAACAAGATGCACTTAAGGCACAAACAACGGGGCAAACAACTTCGAGAGTCTTGTCCAAAAGACTCAAAACCCTGATACCATGCTAAAGTTTACAAATCAAAACCAGTGGAGAGTCCACTCAGGATCGTATATTAGTTTTGAAGGTAATCAGAACAAACTCTAGCAGTTCCTTTCTTGGTACCATGGAACTACTTGAGATATCCATGTGACATGGCTACAGATACCGAGAATCAAGACTGTCCATGGATACTGAAAAAGAATGGTTATAAATTCATACAAAAATGAACCAAACTTTACAAAGCAAATGAGGGGCTGAAACTTTTACCAACTAGCGACATGAATTGGACGATACATACTGACTAAATCCTCACTTATTTTCCCTCGATACATCTCCAATTTTGTGAAGTACACTTCTTGCTGATGTGGTGACAGACCATCAGCACATTGTCCAAATCAGCTATCACTATTATATAGGTCTTTTTGTGTAAGTGGCGTGTTTTTTTTTTGTGTGTGATGGACACATATTCTCATCCTTCGGCAGATAGTTTCTAAGTCTAAAATAATCAGACATCCTTCTTCAACTTCCATTTATCTTTCTCCATCAACAAGACCAAGCCACATCCCAACTCCTCCACTTCCCAACTTCATAAACCTTACGAAATTCTTCACCATAGCCTCAAAGCTCGCACCAAAGGATAGCTAAAAGCTTCTTGAACCAAGCCACGTTGAAGAAAATAGAAAAGGAAATCAAAATTGCAGTACATACACATAATGAAAATGTTATTCACACAATGTCCTGATCAAAATTCTTTCCGAATCCAAAAATTCAAGCAAATCCATCAAGGGAAGGTTAAAGAAGGAGAATTGTAACCTTTCTGAATGCGTCTTATGGTGTTCTCATGGGCCAAAATTATAGCATCAGGATTGCTTTTCTGGACAGCCGAAAGACCTACACCAAACAACCAAACCATCAAACAGAGGGTTGTAAAACAGTGGGTATATATTGAAATGAGAGGGGGGAAAAGTGTACATGGTGTTGAATAACCCTAACACAGGAGATTTTAATTTATATTATTGGGAGAGTGTTACATAACTCAACATAAGCGATGTGGGACTAAACCCTAACATTGCTATTCTAATACTCCCCCTCAAGCCGGAGAATAAATATCACGAAGTTCCAGCTTGTTACATAACAACTCTAATCTAGGTTTGAACAATGACTTAGTAAACAAGTCATCCAATTGAGCACCCGTAGACACATATGGAGTAGTTATCACACCACTAGTCAACTTCTCATGCACTAGATGACATTCAATTTCAATATGCTTAGTCCTCTCATGAAATACCAGATTGGAAGCAATATGAATGGCCGCTTGATTATCACAATACAAATATATGAGCAACTGCACAATAAACCCAATCTCCTCAAGAAATTGTCTCAATCAAACAATCTCAAATATTGTGTGTGTCATTGCTCTATATTCTGCTTCGATACTAGACCGGGCGATCATTGTCTGATTTTTACTTTTCCAATTGACAAGATTCCTACCAAGAAAGACGTAATAACCAATAGTGGATATCGTGTGAAAAGGTCCTCCTGTCCAATCAGAATCACTGAATGCCTCAACGCATAAGTGTCCACTGGCTGGATACAAAAAACCTCGTCCTGAATGTAACTTAAGATATTTCACAATTCGGAGAACCACCTCCTAATAACGGGAAGCGGACAGAAACTGACTCACCAATCTAACTGCAAACGAGATATCCATACGTGTAATTGTAAGATAATTTAGTTTACCAACCATGTCATGTCCCGGATTTTCAAACCATTTTTTTAAATTGCAAATATGACAACATGGACAAGTATGAAAACATTTACCCAACCATCATAATCAAAGTGTGGAAGTAAAATATATGAAACACGGTCATACAAGCATATGAAGTTTAAAAGAGTTAAACAAATCCACAACGATAAAAGTCCAGGTACAAGAATTTTAAAGAAGTACAAACTATGATAGAAATCAAATGATACCAATGAAATGACATCCGTGCCACACTCCAATGCAAGCGAGGATGAGGCATCCAACTCATCCACTAGACTAGGGAATCTGTACCTAAAAATACAGGGTTAGGCAAAAGCCTATTAGAGATAATCTATATCCAAATATTTCCAAAATTGGTGAGTGCGAGTGCGAGTGCAAGAGAAATAAAGTGTGCATGCATGAGGACCCATTTTCATTTTATAAAACCATGTGATTTCCAAATCGAATCCCTTTTCTTTCAAGATATTCAATTCCCTTTAATTTCATTGAATTTCCCAAAACTACTCAACTTGAAAAAATCAAGGAGATAGATTATTTAATATACAACATCTCAACCTCGATGAAACAAGAGAGTCAAATCATTAATTTCCGCATCTTCTCAACCTTGACGAAACAAGGGAGTCATGTATCAATATTATCTTTTATTTCAAGAATTCTTAGGTTTCGGCTAGTTCCACGATAGAAGCCCGTCGACTAAACTACCCGTAAGATTCCTCGTATTACCCGACCCGTCGGGAGAACCCAGTCAAGCCCTCATTGCGCAATGTCGTGGGTGCAAATCCATCCAGGGAACGAAATTCCCAAAATGTAATATAGCCAACCTAATGTTTCAATTTGACGAAAAACATGATTTTTCAAAATTAATTTTCAAACATTGATTTTTAAGCATCAAAATGGTCATTAGACCATATTTTTCAAAATCAATAGTCATTATTCTCAAATCAATTTGTTATTTCCATGAAGACCCAAATCTACGGTTTTATCAAAGTTGGGGTTTCTTCAAATTAATTTAGGGATCATGAAATTGAAGCCATAGGAAATCCAATAAGGTACAAATAAACATAAACCCTCAAGAAATTGAAAGGTCCACAAGACCCACGAGCTCAAATCATGAAAACGTCCTCAATCTTTTGGAAAAACTTGAGGGGGAAGGGAGAAGACCAATAAGAGAGATATAAAGGATAGAATACTCTGCCTTAAGAGATTACTCACTAACAACCCTAGGTGAGGGTGAGTTGACAATGGTACGATCCGAACCCACTGGTGTGTAGATCTTGATGCCCTCTTCAACGTTTGTGAAGAGCAAATCTCCAAAAACTTGGTAGATTGCTCTCAAATCTAGAGAGAAGGAAAAGTTTGAGAGAGTGATATATGTATATATATGTAGAGAGAGAGGCGGAAGAAAGAGGATGTGCAGAAGCAAAATGAGGGTTTGCTCTCAGACACACACACATATATATATATATCCATCTCGTGAAATGACAAAATTGTCCATCATTAAATCTACCATATGTCTAAAAATAGTCATATATCGATATGTAAGCAGGTCACATATCGATATATGACATCATTGTTCATCCGTGCGGATGAACAGTGCATTCACATACTGAAATGTCATCATGTCTCGTATCGAAATATGGCCAAGGAGGGGTATATCGGATGGTGCTTACATATCGAAATGCATGAGAATGGCGGAAAGTCACATATTGAAATATGGACCTCTCACATATCGAAATGTGATCAACACATAAACCTGAGGAGAATGAACAGTAGTCTTGTATATCGAAATAAGCCAGGCTATATATATCGAAATGTGAATGGAATGGGAAGGTGGACCGCTGCATATCAAAATATGCATGGGAATGTAACACCATGGTCTTGTATACTGAAATATGCAATGGGCATGGGGATGAGAATTGGCTCATACCGAAATATGATATGGGGAGGGGAAATGGATGTGGGGCTACCGGGTCCAACGTCCCCAAACCAACCCAACATCATTACAAACCGCCAAACAAGTGCCCAAACTTCCCCGGAACCTCAAATCAACAACGATATCAAGAATTGGGATATTTAATCAACCAATAATTCAAAGAAATGAGAATTAAAATTCCGGAAATTAGTTTATAGAAATTTGAACCCTTACAAACCAACCAACGATACTTATCAGGATTGTGAAGCAGCTCCCCCCGGTCCACGCACAATTCGACATTGGGATCCATAGGAGTTTCAATAGGCTTAGACTCCAACAAACCAGCTTCCTTAAGAATATCCAGCACATACTTCCTTTGTGATAAAATAATGCCTTCTTTGGACCGTGCCACTTCAATACTTAAGAAGTACCAAAGTTTTCCCAAATCCTTAGTATGAAACTGCTGATGTAAGAAGACTTTTAGTTTATCAATATCTCAATGGTCATCACCGATAATAATGTCATCCACGTAGACAATCAACAATACCTTCCCTCGATCAAACATGAGGGAGAACAATGATCAAACTAACTGTGATGCATGTCATTCCTCAAAATTGCATCACTAAGCTTGCCAAACCAAGCTCTAGGGGACTGTTTGAGCCCATAAAGTATTTTGCAAAGACGACACACTTTATGATGCCCCCTTGAGCAACGAACCCAGGGGATTACTCCATGTAGACTTCCTCCTGGAGATCACCATGAATGAAGGCATTTTGACATCCATCTGGAACAATGGCCAACCAAGATTGGCGGCAAGCGAAATAAGAATCCAAATACAACGAAGCTTGGCAACTGGAGAGAACGTCTTATAGTAATCAACACCATAAGTCTGGGTGTAGCCTTTGACAACCAGGTGAGCTTTGTTGCGCTCAACAATGCCATCAGGAACATACTTGACAGTGAATACCCAACAACAGTCAACATTGGTCTTACCAACAGGAAGAGGAATCAATCATTATGTGCCATTATTGAGAAGAGCAGACGGTTCATCCTTCATAGCGGTTCGTCACTCAGACATTGACAAAGCAATGATAGGAACAAAAAGAGAGGAAACAGTAGTACTAAAAGCACGAATGGACGAAGATAGGTGATCACAGGAAACAAACTGAGTAATACGATGAGAAGTGCAAGTACGATTACCTTTGTGCATGGCAATAGGAAGGGCATCCAGATCTGGCGATGGAGCGGAATACGGAACAATGGGCGGAGGTGGACCTGCTGACTGAGATGGCTCGAGCACAGACTAAGATGAGATGGGTGGATGTTTTGAACGACGAACATATACTTGCAATGGTTTGGGAGAAGGGGCAGTACCTGGCAGAACGAACATAGGGAACACAAACTCAGATGCAAGCATATCCTTGGTAGTGAGAGACTCCGAATGAAAAGAGAGCGACTCACTAAATGTGATATCAGCACACAAAAAATGGTGACATAAAGATGTGGAGTAACATTTATATCCTTTCTGAATGCGAGAGTAACCAAGAAAAATATGCTTAATGAACCTAGAGTCTAGTTTGCTCTGATGAGGATCAAGGGCATGAACATAGCACGTGGAGAATAATTAGTTTGTAGCCTTTTATGTAATTAAATCTCTGTGAGGGATGAAAGAAGTTATCATTCCCATAATATTAACAACTTAGCCGTCAAACTGAATACAACTTCAAGCGTATATTCCTATCTGTGTTTTCGTAACATGTAAACACTAAAACCCAAGGACCATTAAACCAAAAGGCCCATGATATGTTGGACTTTCTAGATGCCACAATCTGGTCGTCGATAAATTGTCCCTCTTCCACAGGAGTTCTACAGATTACATTATTTACTAAACATTGATCTCTGATCGAAATAACAAACAAGAGATGTGACAATAACTGTAAACTGGATTTTATCTTATTATTCCTATCCTACTTGTCAACTAGCTTGTGATACAAAGTGACACCATTATGTCAGATCACAAATGCACGAGCCTTGGAGCTTTTCATTTATTTTCCAAGTCTGGTTCTCAAATTGATCGGGTTTCAAAGTAATACTCGACGACCGATGACTCATACCATAGGTGTACAAGCTTCGAAGATTAATCACCATTGTGCATCTAGTAGTTTTATTTGACTGTACTCGCGTTGGTCACTCGGACCATGCTGTGTGCACTAAATGCAGGTTATTTATCTTTATATGGTCATTTAAATTCGGAGATTGGTTATCATGCTCTTGGCCAAGACCTCATCAAAGGCATTATTCTATACAAAAAGCCTCATGGTTAAATTATATGAGTCAATATGATAAGGCCACTTTTGAGTTTTAACAGTTCAACCGACTATTCCCGTCTCTTTGAAAATGAGAGTAAATAAGTAGCCCACCTTTGAACAGCTACCTGACATCCATGTAGATTTCAGAAGTTAATGTATAATGAAACAAAAATATTTCCATATTTTGAATAATATTTTGCAAAAACTTACCATCGACGTGATCATTATGGTGATGGGTGAGAAAGACGACTAACTTTCTGGGCAAAGCAGCAACTATTTCCTTGAGCTGATTGTTTGAACATCAGTGCAATGAGTTGGCACAAAAATCGGGGTGGGGGTGGAGAAAGGGGGTGGTGAGTACTGACTACTGAGTACTAATTTCAGGTGACTTTTACAACAGTTTAAGATACAATTACATTACACAAAAAAATACCAATTACAATGAAGAAGAAATTTTAACCATATCCCGCACATGAGTGACAGTACACACCCAATAAAAACAAGGAACAATTCTCACGGTTGATAATTTGATTCAGAAGGGTCATGTTTGAAATAATTATTGTATATGGTAGCATATATGTTAGTATGGTAGCATGTATATTAGGAAGATTGTAATTAATCCAAATTAGGTAAGTAGAATAATTAGATTTGATTTTGCTTTTTTGTTTTTCTTTGTATTCGGTCTATAAATAATTCCTCATTGTGAAAAGAATATACATCATTCAAATATTTCGACACGGTATCTGACGCAGAACGTAATGGGGAAGTGAGGTGGGTGGACGATTCTGCCAAACAGAATCGTTGAGGGTCTAACACCGTAGAACCTTGAATGGGCGGATTAGCACCGTAATCTGGTAGAAGGGCTAGGAGTCCACCTAACCAGCACAAGAATCCACCTGAACTCAGGAATCCACCTGAAGAACGAGAGAGATGAAGCTCTGGTCCGAATTAGGGTTTTTCAATATTTTCAAAAAGGTTGTATGAGTCTGTACATCGCTAGGCTTATATACCCACTAAAGGATACAACAAAAAACCCTAAAAGGGAATGGCGACAGATACAAAAAAAGGTAACCCTAGTTAATGATTACAATTTGTACAATCCTAACAGAATCTGAAAAGTAATAACAGAATTGTCAGAGAATGTCGGGTGGTCCCCGTGTGGTCTCGTTCCAATAGCCCTGCGTGAATGCGGCCGAGCTGAGGTGCAGCTGTTGAGGCCGTGCTGACGTGGATTGATGTGCTGAGCTGGTACAGGCTGGACTCGCCGAGCTGGGTTGAAGTTCTTGTGAGCAGCACGGCGGAGTTGGCAGTTCAGCATCTGGTGTGCGGGTAGGCAGCTCGGCAAGGGGTGTAGGCATGGGCTGTGCGGCTGAATGAAGAAACGAGCTGCCGGGGTCAGATATATGGTTGAGGTCCAGTCTGGGGCTGAGCTCGGCTGTACGGCAGGGGTGTAGGCGCTGTCCTACATCAGTCTCCCCTAACAGAAAAGAACTCGACCTCGAGTTTTCTAAGTGCTCTGGAGAGTGATAATCAATCAAATCTCCGACGTTGAAGATGTTGGAAATATGTAAGTCATCAGGAAGATCCACCTTGTATGCGTTGTCGTTGATTCTGCTGAGGACTTTGCAAGGACCAACTCTTCTCATCTGCAGCTTGCCATACGTACCTACTGGGAATCTGTCCTTGCGAAGATGAACCATAACCAAGTCTCCCTCCTTCAATGTCTTCTTTCTCCTACGCTTGTCGACCTGGGACTTATACTTGGCGTTGGATTCTTCCAATCTGGCTTTGGTATCAACGAGTGTGCGGATAGCATCCGTTGCTCTGTGCTCGGCAGCTCGGTTGGTTCCTGGCTGAGAAGGTAAAGGAACAAGATTCAGAGTGTGGGTAGGTACATGACGATACACAACCTGAAAGGGAGTGTGGCATGTGGATCTTTTGACAGTATTATTGAATGCAAACTCAGCTTGGGGCAACTGGAGGTCCTACTGCTTGGGTTTGTCTCCAGCTAGGCAACGTAGCATGTTCCCTAGTGTGCGGTTGACGACTTCTATCTGGCCGTCCGTTTGTGGGTAACAAGTACTGCTGAATTGGAGGCTGGTTTCAAATTTAGCCCACAATGTCCTCCAGAAATGGCTTAGGAACTTGTTGTCCCTGTTCGAGGTGATCGTCTTGGGCACGCCGTGCAGACGAACGATCTCCCTGAAGAAGAGATTGACAATGTTCGAGGCATCATGAGTCGTCCTGCATGCTACAAAGTGTGCCATCTTGGAAAACCTATCAACCACCACCATGATTGAGTCTGCAGCTCTTTGTGTTCTGGGCAACCCGAGCACAAAATCCATGGACAGATCTTCCCATAGTTCTTCTGGAATAGGTAATGGGGTGTAGAGCCATGTGTTCTGTGTCTGACCCTTAGCCGTTTGGCAGACATAACACCTCTGAATGAATCGACCAACATCTTGCTTGAGCTGGGGCCAATGATATCTATCTTCCACCTGTTGGATAGTCTTATCACGACCTACGTGTCCTCCAAGTCCGCCGCAATGAATCTCCTTGACTAGCAACTCTCGCAATGAGGATCTGGACCTGCACAACTAATTTCCTTTGAACAAATATCCTTCATGGATAAGGAATCCATTCAATCCGGTCTTGCTGAGTTGACATTGGGACCATAGGTCCTGGAAGTCTTCATCCTTCTCGTACAACTCCTTGAGGAAGTCAAACCCCACTAGCTCCGTGCGGGCAACAGCAAGAAGGGATGCTCTCCGGCTTAGTGTATCGGCAGCTGGGTTAGAGGTTCCCGCGGTATGCTTTAGAACAAACTTGAAAGCTTGGACACGGACAATCAATCTGGCATGTTTCCTGTTAATGGTTGCTAAGCTGTTCAGGAATTCCAAAGCCTTATTGTCAGTGTGGAGTACGAACTCCTGATGAATGAGGTAATGCTCCCAAACTCTCCGAGTTTGGATAACCGCATAGAGTTCCAGCTCATAAGTAGTCCAATTCTTCCTTGCCTCGCTCAGCTTTTCACTATAGTAAGTCACTGGTCGGCCTTCCTGGGATAAAACAGCTCATATTCCAATATAGTTGGCATCCGTATGAACTTCGAACAACTTATCAAAATCTGGCAAAGCTAAAATCGGTGCTGAGGATAGTTTCTCCTTGAGCTTGGCAAAGCTCTGCTCAGCTTCACTAGTCTAGTCAAATTGCTTCTTCTTTAGGCACTCTGTCGTTGGCGCCGCAATGGTACTGAAGTCCTTGATAAATCTCCTGTAGAAGGTAGCCAAGCCATGGAAGCTTCTCACATCGTGCATATGTGGGTGTTGGCCATTCTTGAATAGCTCGAGCCTTTTCTTGATCAACAGTCAATCCATCCGCGCTGACCACAAAGCCTAAGAACATTAGGTTGTTGGTCAAGAAACTGCACTTCTTCAAGTTAACGTGAAGGTTGTTGTCTCTTAACAGTACCAAGACCTCTTTCAGGTGATGGTGATGTTCTTGTCGACTATGGCTATAGATTAGGATATCATCAAAAAAACAATGGCACAGGATCCAATAAGAGGTCGGAGTACCTGGGTCATAAGCCGCATGAATGTGCTCGGGGCATTAGACAACCCAAATGGCATAACAAGCCACTCGTACAGGCCATCCTTGGTCTTTAAGGCTGTCTTCCACTCATCTTCCGGGCGGATTCTGATCTGATGGTAGCCACTCTTCAGATCCAGCTTTGAAAAGATTGTAGCTCCTGCCAATTGATCCAACATGTCTTCAAGCCGGGGAATGGGGAAACTGTACTTGATGGTAATCTTGTTGATAGCTCGGCTGTCAACACACATTCTCCAACTACAATCCTTCTTCGGCGTAAGCAGTGCGGGCACTGCACATGGGCTCATGCTTTCTTGGAGAAACCCCTTCCTGATCAGCTCACTGATTTGGGTCTGCAGCTCGGCATGCTCTGATGGACTCATCCGGTAGTGCGGTAAGTTCGGGAGATGTGATCTTGGGATCAGGTCAATCCGATGTTATATGTCCTGTGCTGGAGGTAAGCCGTCTGGCAGCTCGGCTGAAAGGACTGAGCTGAATTCTTCAACAATGGGCTCCAGCTCGGCTGGTACGCTGGTCGGATGTGGACCTTCTCCCTTTACAACCACCACATGTACTTCATTTTCCTCCATCTCTTCTTTTCCCAACTCTGGCACTACCAAAAGGGTTTTGCCGGCAGTGCGGGTCTCTTTAGGCTTCTGTCCTCCCATGGGAACCAAAGTAATCTTGGTCTCGTGGTGCATGAAAGAGTAAGTGTTGAGACGACCATTGTGGGTAGAACCAACATCGAATTGCCATGGTCGGCCCAATAGCAAATGGCAAGCTGACGTATCCACTACGTCACAAATCATCTCATCCTTGTACTTCTGGCCAATGGAGAGTTGCAATGTACAGCGTTCACTCACCTTGACTTCTCCACCGTCATTGATCCAACCAATCTTATACGGATTGGGAGCTTTTGTTTTCAATTGAAGCTTGTCTACCATAGTTCGGGAAACTATGTTGTCCGTGCTCCCTCCATCAATAATCAGCTCGCACACTCTCTGACCCACTATACAACAAGTGCGAAAGATATTGTGCCTCTAAGTCTCAGCTTCTAACCTTGGGGAATACAGCAATCTGCGGACAACTAGAATCACTCCGTCATCAGCTTCCACCACTTCTTCCTCATCAAACTCTTGGGTCTGGTCTTCCACCAGCTCGTCCTCTTCATCTCCTTGCAGAGCAAGATTAGCAACATGTCTGTTCAGGCAGTTGTTAGAGCAATGACCTGGCTCTCCACACCTATAACACTTGATGGGCTGGGAAGATGGTGTGTAAGGGCTTGGCGTGGCCTTTTGGGATGCGGCGACCTGTTTGTTGCCTTGCCGCACTGATGGCGTAGCATTTGAACTTCCTGTGGTTGTTCCTCCACCTGTCTGATTTGGCAGTTCTCTCTTTCCACCTGACACATGTCCTCCTGTCGTGGTCCTGGTGAATTTCTGGGCTCACGCGCTGAGCCTGTCTAGTTGGGCTTCAACCCGTAGGGCTAGCTCAACAGCTTCATTTAGGGTAAAAGTTGGGTGTAACACTACCCTGTCTTGGATAGGCAGGTGTAGGCCATTGTTGAACCTTGCTACTTGTTGATTATCAGTCTCTACCAGGTCATTACGAGAAGATAACCTGTATAACTCCTCCGTAAAGGCTCTGACCGATCTGTTTCCTTGCTTGCAGTTCTGATATTGCTGGAATAGCAACTGCTCATAGTTAGCGGGCAAGAACCTCTGTTTCATCATCTTCTTCATCCTTGGCCATAAGCGTATCTGGTTCTTGTTCTGTCGTGCCCTGGACATTTATAACTGATCCCACCAGGCAGACGCACCACTCTTGAGACGATAGGCCACAAACTTGACCTTCTTCTCCTCTTCGATACCCATGTAATCGAATAAATGTTCAACCTCTGTTATCCAGTCGAGAAAACCTTCAACATCTAAGTATCCATCAAAAGAAGGTAACTCCACCTTCATTTTGTAGTCTCTATTCTCAGTAGGTCTTCCTTGATCTCCATAGTTGAGAACCATTTCATTGACATCACTGTCTGAGTCTGATAAAACTTCAGGCACATGACAATGACGAGGAACTCTTCTTGGAACTCTGGCTTATGCACCATTCTGGACCACAGGTTCAGGGAAAGTCTGGGCATGCTCTTGACGGACCTGAACACGAGCAAACTCGTC
>NMUG010001882.1:0-16916 GCA_002855965.1 Monotropa hypopitys | reverse complement strand
AAGACGAAAATTCAAGTAGCTGAAATACATTTAATTTTAAGACGAAAATCCGAGTAGCTAAAATACTTCGGATTTTAAGTCGAAAATTTAAGTAACTGAAATACTTTTAATTTTTAGAACGAAAATTCAAGTAGCTGAAATACTTTGTATTTTAAGACGAAAATTCAAGAGCTGAAATACATTGAATTTTAAAACGAAAATTCAAGTAACTGAAATACGTTGAATTTTAAAACAAAAATTCAAGTAGCTGAAATACATTGAATTTTAAGACAAAAATTCAAGTAGCTGAAATCCGTTGAATTTTAAAAAAAATTTGAGTAGCTAAAATACTTTGAATTTTGAGACGAAAATTCATACCTGATCAAATTTCTTTAATGGATTTGTTCTGTAGGATGCCTACCCGTCATAGACCAGGGAAGGAGCCTGCTGATGAGGCTGGTCATTCGCATGCTATAGAGGAGGAGGACCCTTTGCTGGACTTTGATGCTGAGGATCTTGAGGAGGATTTTGGCGACGCGGCTGCACCTCGACGTGGATATTTTGAGACGTTTGCTTCTTCCGGAGTTGGTTCGTCTTTGTAGGGTACGATGGTTATCCCAGAGCTTATAGCGACGAGTGCTAGAGTTGTTGACACACCTTTGTTGACATGGCTTCGATCACATCCCTCGATGTATCTGCAAGCCCAGGTTGTTCCTCCTACTAGACCGTTCAGAGGAGCTTGGTTTCAGGCTGTAGAGATCTGGACCCGGGCACATCGAGTTTTCCGGGAGTTTTTAGCTGAGCAGGGTTTTGGAGATTTTCTATCCATTCCCCCATTTCGCACGAGGCATTCCTTGGTTGGTTCTTTAGCAGAGCATTGGTTCAGTGAGACCAACACCTTGCACCTGGGTGACTGTAATATTGGCGTGACTCCCCTAGAGTCGGCGGTGATCACTGGTCTTCGATTCGGAGGAGTACCTGTCCAGCAGACAGAGGGTACTGTTGAGGATGTTACTAGAGTCTTGGGGATTCATAGATATGAGCTAAATGGGTCACGGATTTCTACGTCCATTTTGAGAGGTGGGGCCTACTTTTATACTAAGGAGGTGTACGGTGAAGATCTGTACCAGCGACGTCGTCGACTACTCCTGCTTCTGATTGTATCATGCTTCCTGAGCAAAAATGGTTCCTTATTTCTTGCTTCATATGTGGGGATGGTAGACTTCCCTAATGGCTATCGTTTTGACTGGGGCTCTTTTACTTTTGCTACCTTTCTTCAGGCAATGCGAAGGAGGGTGAGTTGTCTGGCTCCTACTCAGCTTGGTTTTTTGCCTTTTTGCTGTGGTGGTCATATAAGCATGACGTTGGCCGCCCTTTGTTTACTGGACGAGAGTATTTGACTCCTAGAGCTTTGCAGTGGCCACGTCCATCTCTTCGTGCACTGGATTTGATGGATTTTGTGACTATGCGCTCTTAACTGGAGCTAGTCACACCTGATCAGGTTATTTGGAAGCCGTTTAGAGTTTTGGTGGAGGATAGCACATATGCTCTCGAGGTATATATGTCGTCTCGGAGATATACCTTCTACTCCTTCACCTCCTAGGAGTTGTACATGGGTGACCACTATTGGCGCCAAACGATGGGGGAGATCCGGATCCCCACTTATCCATTTACTGCCACTTTTGGACAGGCATGGTCTCGTTTTGAAGGTATCACTGAGGTAGATGGCTATATGGTAGAGGGGGATTATGATGCATGGTTCAGGAGCGTATCCATTGGTCGCTTCACTACTACCGTTGCTGTGCGAGGAGGTCGCTCGATAGGTGCAGAGCAGGATCGCTTTTTCCATAGGATGGGCCATGTAGGACATGATTTCTGGTTTCCTCATCCAGGGTTTGTGGAGAGAGATCTAGGAGGTCCTTCAGGCCAGCAGCCTCTACAGGATCAGGTATGCATTTTTTTTTGTCAGTCTTTTCTTTGCTATCTTCTTTATTCTACTCTTTTCTTTCCTGTTTTTAATGATTTTCCTTTTTGTTTCAGGATGCCCCAGATCCTCCATGAGGCTCAGTTGATAGGAGACCGAAACGGCGAAGCAGTCGCAGTGACCGCCGCAGCAGAGACATCTGAGACCTACATTAGAGAGAGAGAGATTTTTGTGTTTCTTTTTTTCTTTATACCAGATAGCTTGTACTCTTCTGATTTTATTAGACTGTACTTTTCTTAGTCTTCCTTTTTTTATACCAGGCTGTCTTTTTGGATGTTTAATAAAAAAATATGCATGTTCTTTTTTTGTGTTCTTTTCTCCTCTTTTCTTTTGCATAGATAGATATATATATATATTAAAAAGGATACTTATGCTTTTCTTCTGTCTGTAGGATGTCTTTTGCACCGGCATTCTTGGCGCTTTTATTAACATGGTGGGCATCTTTTGCCCCAGATGAGCGATGTTTATTTGAGCAGGTATTTGGAGGGATTGCGAGCTTGTTGGCTATTCGTGTTGCCCCAGACTTTTTGGATGCTTTGGTGAGACATTGGATTCCCGCGCTTAGTCTTTTTCACTTTGGTTATCACGAGTTGTCTCCTACTTTGGAAGAATATCATTTTGCATTGAGAATGCGACCTACTTTGGAGACTATAGCCTGCACATTCCTAGGGCGGAGTGCTCGAATAGCTTTTTCAGCCTTGATGGGTTTGAAGCGATCTTTCTTGATTGTAGATGAGATCGATGGAGTTCTGACTGTGCGTCCAGACTTCTTGTGGGGACTCTTTGGTGACAGGACATATTATGATCCACACGGCCCTGATTTCACTCTCTTGGGTGATTCGGAGGCAGGCTCTCGTAGGTGTATGTATGCCTTCGCCTTTGTTCTTCTGACTGGTCTATTCTTTCCATGCTGCGATGGGCAGCTAGATTTGTGCGTTGTCTTCCTTGTGGATGCAGTGATAGATGAGCAATCAATAATTCTAGAAATCTTGGCGGAGACATTTAGAGGGATGACCCTATATATTTTATCACACGATCCTCGCGCTTGCAGCGGCGTTGAGTTGCTCTTTATTTGGCTAGTATCCCATCTTTTCCGGAGCTAATCTTCACAGTTAAAATGGTTTATTGATAGCCCTTTGTCACTCTTGATTGAATGGAATTTGTCTTCGCCACACATTCCTCAATGCCTAGACACATGGATTATAGCTTTGGACAGCATCACTCCAGATACAATTGTTTGGGACATTGGCATATTCAGTGCTAGGGAACACGCCATCATCGTTTATGGGCTAGGTCTCTCCTTTCTTCCTTTGGTTGGATTATGTGGGGTTGTGCCATATTTGGGAGTCAATTGCTCAAACAATTTGTCCTTTATCAGGATGTGCCTACTTCATGATCCCTTTATACAAGCAGTAGATATCATTTTGACTTCACCGGTGACTTTGCACATTCGATGATTCTAGAATCGTCTGCTCTATGGAATCAGCGGGTCATAGTTTCGTCATATCAGATTAGTGACAACCCTGGCATTTCTGATGGTTATTTGGACTGGATTGGGCAAGAGATTACTCGTGATGCTGGCAATATTACTTCTTTTCTGCCATATTTAGATCCATCTCCTTTGTCGCAATGGTCCTCCCTTTTAGCATCACAGACTGCAGGTTACCCTCTTCAGCTGACACAGTCTCATTCTCGATATGTTCAGATGACTGAGGAAAGAGACAGGGCTATTCAGCAAGCCTCGTCTATCACCGGGGAAAGAGATTCTTTACTAAAAGATATAGATTGCCTATACTCGCGATTATCGGACATGGAAGACGTCGTTGGCAATTTGCAGCGGAATCTTGCGGATGCTAGGGCATCTGCCAGCTCTACTAGCACTGTGATGGCTTTGAACAATTCTCTAATGGACGCAGCTCATGATCATGATTTTCAGGTTGCAGAAATTGGGAGATTGTTGCGCGAGTTGTTCGATTTTGATCAGATCTTGAGAGAATCCGAGGTTTTACTCAGCGACTTGGATGATCAGAGGGATTCTTTGCGGTCTGATTTTGACACTTTAGTTGACTCTTATCGTGGTTATGGTGCTGAGGTCGAGCATTTGCGCATTCGATTGCGTGGCATTCGCCGAAATCTGGCTCAAGAAAGAAACATTCATCATCGAGACATAGAAGATCTACAGTCCAGCTTTGCTTCCCTGGATCGTTTGTTGCCTGGTGGTTATCCTGATCTGATTCAGCTATAGGCACTTTTGCGAGCACTTCGTCATTTGCTGGATGTGGATCGTTCTGGTACTGAGAGTGATGTCAGGATGACCATCCACTATCGGGAGGTCTGTCAGGCCTTGTTACGTCTACTAGATGATTTTTCTCAGTGAGCCCTGCGGCGATTTGGCATGTTTTATTTTGATTTCCTTTCCTGTAAAGCTTGTTAGAGTTTTTATTGTATGGATGCATTTATTATTACTCGAAATTTTTATCAAATAAACAGCATTAGCATTCATGAACATATAGATTTCTCTATCCATTGTATTTGTAGAGACAAAATTTATGTCACACAAAAACAACCATGCACAAGGCCATCACTTGAAAGATCGGAGGGCAGAATCCCTTGTTCGTCCTTTATTATTCGGAAATGACTTCACAATCTTAGCATTGAGACGGCAGACCACTTCACCAAATCAAATTCAATGTTCGGAGGAGAACAATTTTCTGAATACTAATTCACTTATCCATATCTGCTCAGACCCATCCACTTCTTTGATCTACTCTGGCGCTTTCCCTTTTTCTTGAGTTATATTTTTTTGAGCTTTTTTTTCATTTTTGCCGCAACTCCTTTTTCAGGTTGATAGTTATGCCAGATGCTCTTTTTTATTTTCCCTTTTTGCCATGGCCCCCTCTCGGTTTTTGACCATGTTGGATTTATCCTTTTTTGCTGCAGCGCCCTTTCGGGTTTTGACTACACTGGATTTTGATTCCCATTTTTTTGCTATGGCCCACTTTCGGGTTTTGACCATACTGGATTTTTCTATTTTTGCTATGACCCCCTTTCGGGTTTTGACCACACCGGAATTTTATTTTTCTCTCTTCTTTTTAATTCATTCTGTGATAGCATGGAACTAGCAGACTTGCCCATGCAAGGGAGACAGTACACTTGGTCTAATTTTCGTGAAACAAGTACACATAGCAGGCTTGATAGATTTCTGCTTTCGCCTTAGTGATTTGATAAGTTCAATCTATCCCTTTGGGGACTCCCAAGGTTAGTCTCTGATCATTGCCCAATCATTTCGTTACTTTGACGCTTGGTTAGCAGATCCTACATGTATTCAAGAGGAAAAGAGAGCTTGGGATCAATACCGAAATGAGAAGTGGGCTGGTTTCCACCTCATTAAAGGTCTGAAAGCAATGAAGGCAACATTAAAAGCATGGAAAGTCAGTAGCTTTGTCTCCTTGCCAACCAGAATAAGGGATCCTGAACATAAATTGCATGTGCAAGATATGGAAGAGGAAAATGGCACTCAAAAATCTGGGTCAAGATCGATCAGGCAGGAGTTAGTGGGCGACTTATGGCACTTGAGAAGGCTTGAGGAATATGTGTGGAGACAGAAATCAAGAGCTACCCGGTTCAAGCTAGGCGATAAGAACACAAAGTACTTCCAAGCTATAGCAAATGGGCACTGTCGTAGGAACAAAATTGCATCAATCAATGTGAATGGTAGGATCATTTCTGACCCAGTGCTAATTAAAAAAGAGGCTTCTAATTTCCTTCAACAATCCACTACAGAGGATCGTAAGGTTAGGCCAAAAATTGGTGGAGACTTCCCCTCTCATGCTTAACTCAATTCAAGCTGCAAATCTGGAAAGAAGCTTTGAAATGGATGAGATTACAATAGCAATGAAGAGGTGCAATTGCTCGAAGGCTCCTATCCCTGATGGTTTCAATTTTGCTTTTATATCTAAGGCATGTGAATTCATAAAAGAAAAGGTGTTTCAATTTTTCAATGAGTTCCATAGTTTTGGGAAATTACCAAGAGGTCTGAACTCCACATTTGTAGCTTTGGTGCCTAAGGTTCCTAGTCCTCAATACTTAATAGATTACAGACCAATTTCAATGGTGGGATGCATTTACAAAATTCTAGCAAAGGTATTGAGTGCAAGGCTACAAGTAGTTCTGCCTTCCCTTATCAGCGAGGCACACTCAGCTTATGTTGCTGGAAGGCAGATCACTGACGGAATATTAATCACAAATGAGATTATCAACATGTGGAAAGTCAAAAAAGAGGTGGGAGTAATAATCAAAATTAATTTTCATAGAGCATATGATAACATTAACTGGGAGTTCCTACTATCAAATTTTGAGAAAATGGGTTTTGGGGGTAAATGGATATCATGGATCAGAGAATGCATATCAACTACTGGACTATCGTTTCTTATCAATGGTTCTCCTTCTGATCAAGTTCATCCTCAGAAAGGAATAAGCAGGGAGATCCGCTTTCACCTTTGCTATTTAACGTTGCAGTTGAAGGTCTGAGCATCTTACTTAGCAGGGCTAAAGAAGCAGGCTTAATTAAGGGTATTGGCATGGGAGAATCAGGCCTAATCATCACACATCTTCAGTTTGCGGACGACACAGTGGTATTTTGCAACTATGATGCTGAAGAGATTATCAACGTCAAACGAATCCTAAGGTGTTTCAAAATCATATCTGGCTTAAACATAAACTATTCTAAAACTGTTTTGATCACTGCAGGAAAAGCTGGGAGCAATCCAGAGCAAATGGCAGAAATTATGGGATGTATCCCTGGATTCCTACCTTTGAAGTATCTTGGCATCCCAATTGGAGCAAATCCTAGAAAAATTGCAACATGGAAGCCAATTGTGCAGAGAATAAAGCAGAGGTTATCGAAATGGAAAGGAAGGTTATTATCTAAAGCGGGAAGGCTTACGCTCATCAATTCAACGTTGACTAGCCTACCTATCTATTTTATGGCTATATTCAAAATTCCAGCTCAGGTATTTAATGAAATTGAGAAGTTACAAAGGCAATTTCTATGGGGTGGAGGAAGTACATCTAGAAAGCTTCATTTGGTCAAGTGGAGCAAGCTCAAGAAACCAAAGGAGAAGGGAGGTCTGGGGATCAAATGTGTAACGCCCCATCCTGTGAGAACCAATTTAATGATCCAGCGGATCCGACAACGTTACTAAAAACAGAAAAGACAGAACAGACAGAATACAGAGACAGAGACAGAAATAGATAATCTAAATGAAAATGCATGTTTAATTAAATAATACTACATAAAATCCAAAGTACTGGCTGAGATAATAAATAATAAAACTCAGCAAACATACTGACCAAGTCTCAACAAAACAGAAGTAACCCTCTAGATAAATTAACAGGAACAGACTCTGCTAACAACTGAAAGTAAAACAGACAAATAACTGAAAAGACTGCGCAGCATCCCCATGTCATCTCTTGACCCGTGACTTGTACTTGAGAGTCAAACATCATGTGGGAGGTCCTATGCTGTGATCCCTCCTTCGTGTCATCATGGATATTAGAGTAATCATTCATTGGCCTAGGTTAGGTGTTAGAACCCCCATAGCCATTCCACTTAGTTTAACTTGTTTTCTTATTTTCTTTTTACGCATTAGTTTTAGTAACTTTTTAAAGAAGAAACAAAAGGCTAGCGTCCTACCGCCTCTACCCGCAAAACCAAACTTCTTTGCAAAGCAATTATCTTCAACTCTGACATTTCCCTGTGGAACGACCTCGAACTTGCCACTCTACTACCTAGCGTAGTATTTTCTTGTTTATAAATTATTAATGCATGGCATAGGCTTTTCCGTTAATCAACGACCGAAAAAGTCCCTTCCATTATTTTGGCATCGTTGCTGGGGAATTATTGTTTGAGTTAAGTTTTTGCTAATTTAGAGGTTTTCTTTTGTGTCACCGTATATATCCACTTTTAGTTTGCTTTATATATATATATATATATATAACAAAAAATAGTAGTCGTTGTTGATCATGGCTTCCGGTAACCCTTGGGAAACCATGGATTAACAACATTGGGAGTCCTACACTCCATTCTCGGATCCTTCTAGTCAAGAGTGGCATGACCACTCTAATTTATATCGGGAATGTGAGATTTTATATGAACCACCATCCCTCTCTTATTCTTATTATGATGAAACGGCTCCACCACAATTTTACCATTTGGAGCCTACTAATCAATTCCCGGAACAATGGTCACACGAGGAGCCTTATCCATCCCCACCATGTACTAATACTTTGGAGGATGCTTTGCATACATTTCTCCAAAGTTTTCATTCCAATAAAGCCCTCTACAATGATTTAGTGGCTCATCTCGAATCTTATCACTCGGAGCCACCCTTGGAACCATATGACCATTGTCCTCTGGAGAACATATTTGACCCCCAACCATCACACCCATCCTTTCTTAAAGACACATTGCAATATTTTCCTCAAAGTTGCGACAACATCACGGCTTACAATTCTTCATGTCAAGTGGACTTTGACATCCCACTTTTTGAGCCGTCCATTACCACCTACCCCTGGGAGGAGGCATGTCTTACCTCTGAGGAGATTGCTTTCCTTGAGAATCCTGATATGGTAATTTATCCTACCCTCTACATGATCCAAGCCGAGATGGGGTCGCTCCCCGATTGTAAAAATGACACTCCTCTCACTCCTCCTAAAAAGAAGTTGGTAAGTTGAGGAGCTTGAGGCAGATTGTAGGGGTAGTGAAATTATGACTGTTGCTTGCCCTTTGGCCATGGAGCCTTATTTTCCTAGTATTCCCCAAGAGGTTTTTGAGAGTGACTGAGGTCGTAACTCCCTGGATGGTCGCACCATCCACAACATTGTGCACAATGGGAATAGACTGATGTTGGACTTCCCTGGATGGTCGCGCCACCACGTTGAGCATAATGGGGGTAGTGTAACCCTCCCAATGAGTTGGATAATCACGGAAGGAAAGGATAGTGCGTTGAAAAGCCACTATGCTGGACCCACCCAATATGATACGAACTTCGAATGTGGTAAATGGGAAATTGTGATAACTTAGAAGGAACTTGGCTAGATGCTTCCATGGTGTATCCATAGTATGAGAAATGCAATAAGAACCGGAAATGAATGAAAATGATAGGATTCCAACATCTATCCATAGTATGGGATATAGAGAATAAATCAAGAATGGACTTATGAAGGGATTCTTAGATTTATGCTTATTGCAACATTTTGAAAACACTTCGTAAGATATGAATTTAATGTGCAACAAGAAGATGAAAATATACCCTTGAATTGTCCAGATATCTCCAAGTGGTACTTGAACCAAATCTTTAACAACGTCTAAGATTAGAACAGTTCGTTTGATATGCTAGTGATTGGTATTTTGGTGAAGTAGTTCGTGGTCCTTTCTAGTAGATACTTGGAGTGGTCGTTGTCGTGCCGGGAAATTTTCCCGTCCTTCCCTCTTCCCCTCTCTTTGGGAGGAGTAGTTTTCCGGGACGGGAGAATCCGCGCTATTGGGTTTTATTTGAAAAAGAGGGTTTGTCTGAAAATGGGTGATGGCCTGAGTGTGCCGATTTAGAATTTTCGGAGTCGTAACTCGGCATTGGACTGTAGTGTGCCAAGTCACCGGTATTTTATTTAAATGAATATTTGATTTAATTGAAAATGTTTAATTTTAATTTGGGAGAAGGTGTCTGCAAACCAGAAATTCGACGTTCGGGGATTAAATTACGAATGGGGAAGGTGTTAGGCACCCCACTCGCCCTTTCGGTACTTTCATTTTCAAAAGTAAATCTTTTTAGGATCCGAAATCAATTATTTTCTTGGCTAGAGAAAAGAATAATTATTACTGATATGAATGAAATGAATTGAAATTTAAATGACAAATGGATAATAGTTGTTGACGGGAAGATTTCGGCCCGATATTTAATAAGAAAGAGTTATTTTTGAGCCAGACGGAACTTCGGCGAAAAATGGTTTTCTACAGTCGGACGGAACTTTGACTGCGTTTGGGAAAACGATTTTGTTAATATAGTTTTATTTACAACATTCGGGCAGAACTCCGACTGTGTTTTTAGAAATAAATCTGAGCCGGACGGAACTTCGGCTGAAAAAGGTTTTCTACAGTCGGACAGAATTCCGACTATGTTTGAAAAGTAATTTAGTATTCTATGGTCGGATAGAACTTTGACCGATTTTGAGAATCAAACTTAAGCCGGACGGAACTTCGGCTGAAAATGGTTTTCTACAATCGGACAGAATTCTGACTGCGTTTGAAAAGTAATTTTGTATTTTATGGCGGACAGAACTTCGACCGGTTTTGAAATATTTTATTTGTTTTCTTTGTTTATTTATTTTGTTTGGGAAATTCCAAAGAATATTAAATGATCCGACATGACCCGGGTCATAAAGCATTCTTTTAATCTGAGTCTGATAGCTACTGCAAGCTTTCACTTCAGAGTATGGATTTGAGGAACTTGGTTTTTGATTTTTGAAAGTGTTTTTGACGTTTTTCAGTCGAACAGAACTTCGACTGTGAAAAACGGTTATTCTATTTTTGGGTCGGACAGAGCTTCGACCGTGAAAATGATTTTTATACTTTTGAGTTGGACAGAGCTTCGACCGCAAAAGAATTTTTATAAAACGTTTGCTTTTTTAATGTGGAAATCCCACAGAATGTCAAATGCTCCGGACGGATCCGAATCGCGAGACATTCTTTTAATCCGAGTCTGATAGCTACTGCAAGCTTTCACTTCAGAGTACGGATAAAGGAATTGGTTTTTCATTTTAAAAGTATTTTGCATATTTTTCAGTCAGACAGAGCTTCGACTGTGTTTTAAAAAATGGGGAGGGGAATTATTTCCTTAAGTATGAAAAATCCCTCAGAATATCGAGTGCTCCGGACGAGGCCGAGTCACAAGGCATTCCTTTAATCCGAGTCTAGTAGCTACTGTAAGCTTTCACTCTAGAGTACGGATTCTGGAATTTGATTTTATTTAAAAGTATTTTGGGGAACGCAAAAGTTAATCGCTGAAGAGAGATAGAATGTATATGCTGTAATATGCATATATGGACAGGGTATAAGATATCATATATATAAACCGAGCTGGATATAGTCCGAGCTAGACGACAAGTACATATATAACAGTTAAGATATCGTATATATAAACCGAGTTGAATATATTCCGAGCTAGATGACAAGTATTTTAAGGCGAAGATGTTTTTGTGTTCTTCTCGTTTGCGATAGCGGAGCCGGCATAGCCAAGCATGTGCCGAATTCTAACGAGGAGAAAGACATAAAATAACGAATTCTTTAATAGATATGGGTTTGAAAGCAGTAAAGACAAGTATTTAACAAATAAAAGCAAATTGTATTGCTATATCTGTACAATTCTGGGAGACAACTTCTGTAGATAGCTTCTTTAAAATATAGTAAGGCATAGTGTTGGACGCGTCCAATCGACTAATGCTGAACTATAGATTAGAAGGCTATCAAGAGTCTCCAAAGAATAATAGAAGCAAAATGGTATTTACCGTGTAAATTATACAATGGTTCAGATACTTCGCAAAGATGTGGTTGAAAAACGAATTAGGGTAAGGACACGGAGGTTTTTGGTTTGTGTGTTGTCGGATTTTTGGGAGTACTTGGAAGTTTCAAGTGTTGAAGTAGTCTTGAAGTTCTTTTCTTGTTGAGGGCTGGCCCCTTATTTATATTCAAGTGATGTCGCAACTATAGTTGCGACATTATGGTTCCTCGGCCCAATGGGTGGCCACGTGACCCATGAGCTTGCTGAGATATTTAGGAAGCTTCCTAAGTCGGATTTGACATTATCCACTTAGAAAAAACAAATACAAATTAAATAAATATCCTAAAAATTGAAAAAGTATTTCGGAGTTCTGAATCTTAGTCTGAAGCTTCTGTTTGTGCTTAGCCGGTCCCTTGACGAACTTGGACTTTGACAATTTAAATTTGATATTCGTGATGGTAGACTTGGATCAGGAATATAGCAAATGTCCCAGGCTTGAACCAGACGTTTCCCGGGAAATCTTTGAAATTCGGCTGCGTTGCTTAAAACAAAGAGAGAAGCGCGGGTTGCACCTTCTGGACTGCTCAGCTTCTAAAAAATCTTCTCCACTGGGAATGCCAAATTTGGAAGATAAGATCCGTGCAAAATCCGTTCACTGATTTTCGAGACTGTTGGTCAGCTGTATAGAGAACCGAACGTATTATCGTTTACCCTCAACAAAATCCCGGATCTGGATCGAACGGATTCAGTTTTTACACTATCCTCTCTGTAATAAGAATGTCTTTAACTTTCCATTCAGAAACGGAAATTCGGATGCTTGTGGTGGATTCTGCTCGTTCCCGAGAATTCTTGATAGTCGAAGGCCGATGTCGTGAATAAAGTGAGAAGCAGTAGGTGCACCTTCTAGACTGCTCAGCTTCTGGAAAATCTGCTCCACTGGGAATGCCAGACTTTGAAGATAATGTCCGTGCAAAATTCGTTCACTGATTTCCGAGACTGTTGGTCAACTGCGGGGAAACCCGAATGGATTGACGTTCATCCGTAATTAAATCCCGGATCTGGATCGGACGAATTTAATTTTTGTACCTACTTCTCGATAACTGTTTTACTGTCAATATTCCGTCTGACAACAGAATTCTGACTGTGCATGCAGGATTTTGCTCGTTCCTGGATATTCTGCCTTTTTCGGATGCGATTTCAGTACCGTCCGTCGGAAATTTTCTTGACCAGTGCATCGGCTTTAAATTCTGAGATAGGTAAATATTCCTCAACACTTTATCGTTGTTCGTTCACTGTTGCTGAAATTTTCAGATATCGTCGGTGTTGTTCGCGAGGAGTCCGAACATCCTGGATATGTACATTAATCCCTGAAAAGATATTTTTGCTGATTTTTGAATAAGTTGGAGGCTGAGTCAAAATTTGGGTATCAACAGCTGCCCCTCTTTGTGTACTTTCCGCAACAATGGTAGACAAAAAAATTGATGCGTGAAATTTTGAGTCACGACTTTTGTTTCTGATTTTACCCGGCTCCTCTGAGGAATTTGCCGTTTGCTGGTGGAATTGGAAAAATTTTCTGAGTTGTCGGTGATGCAGATCGGGCTCGTCGAAGTCGCGGTTCGGACCGATCTGATCGCGTTGGAGGCTGTTCTGATCCCCTGTAGAAGATGACAAAACCTGCCCCTTGGGGCGCCAGCTGGGCACGCGGCTCAAGACTGGTTTTATTTATTCTTTTTGATCAATGTCGCAACTATAGTTGCGACATTAGGCTGATTTAAGGGGCAGCGGAGGCTGCTAGCCTCACTACATTCTGAAAGCTACTAGCACTTCTCAAGGCTCTGGAATATTTCTGCTTCTACTCGGATTACTCAGACGACGTCCCGGCGCTCGATCCCTCGATCAGTTCACTCCCGGCGGACCCTGTTCTGACAATACAAGTAAGTCTCTGACCTCTTTTCTTTCCTTTGTTCAGTATATTCGCAATACCTGTACTAGGAAATACGCAAGTTAGTCAAAACATTTTTTTGGTTGATTTCTGTTGAACGTGAAACGTCTGTATTGTAGCAGTCACGCCGCCCGTTAGAAAGTTTTTGTACTTAAGTTGATGATACGATTTGGAAAACGTTACTTTAAATTTGGCTAGGACGATCGTTAGTGAGATTACGCCGCTAGAAAAAAAGTTTAAAATTTTCTGAAAAATGACCGTAGAAAGGTGTCATCGTAAAAAAATTTGGACTCGACGATATTTACAGTAAAATAATATCGAGGTTTTTATAAGTCGGCGATTACGATCGCGAAAAATATGTATATATTTTTTGATGTTAGAAAGCTATTTATTTGAAAATTTTCGGGTACTTCACGATAACTGTAGGAAATTATTACCGAAGTTTTCATAAAATTAACGATTAGGAGTATGTTTCAAAATTTTTTTTTAAGAGACGATCGTAGAAAGATATCGTCGGAAAAGCTTTGGGACTTAACGGTTAGTTGTAGGAAATTACTACCGAAGTCATCGTAAGTGAGCGATCGTGGTCGCGAGAAGAGGAGTGTATCCTGAAAATATTTTAATTGGTGACCGATAGAAAGTTGTCACCAGGAAAATTTTGAATTTAAACATAAAGACCGTAGACGGGATATGAGCACTGTTTAGCAACCGTAGAAAGATGTCACTAAATTTCAAACTTCAGAACTTGAACGATAATCGTGGAAAGATATCACCGCAAGCGAATTTTTTTTAGAATTTACTTAGTAACCGTAGAAAGATGTTACTAATATCGAAAATTTTAACCTTGAACAGTAACCGTAGAGGGGTGTTACTGCAAGCGGAAATTTAGAAATTTAATTAGTAACCATAGAAAGATGTTACCAATATTTTGAAAACTTTAATCAGAGCAAAAGGCTGTAGGAAGGTGCCCATTGCTTAGATTTCTGAATTCTAAAAACCAGCAATCGTAGAAAGATAATGCTGTGATTTTTTCAAACCTTACCCGAGTAATAGCCGTACGAAGGTAGTAATACTGGCAAGTCATAAAACTATACTCCAATAACCGTAGAAAGATGTTACGGGATTTGGAAATTTTACCTGAGTAATAGCCGTAGGGAGGTACTATTACTGGCGAACTTAAATTTCGTCTCAATAGTCGTAGGGAGTTACTACTGAGACTCGAAGATTTAACCTGAGTAACAGCCGTAGAAAGATACTATTACTGGCAAATTTTTAAATTTTCCCCAGTGATCGTAGAAAGATATCACTGGGTATCTGAAAAATTTAAAGGATTTACATGAGTAATAGCCGTAGGAAGGTGCTACTACTGGCAAATTTAAAATTTGCCCAGTAATCGTAAAAAGATAATACTGGGTGTGAAAATTTTAAGGGATTTACCTGAGTAATAGTCGTAGGGAGTTGCTACTACTGGAAAATTCGAAATTTTCCCTCAGTGACCGTAGAAAGATATCACCGGGTTTGTAAAAATTCACCTGATTTACCTGAGTAATAGCCGTATGGAGTTGCTAGTACTGGAAAATTCAAATTTGGCCCCAGTAATCGCAAAAAGATAATACTGTGTACGTAAAAATTTACCTGATTTACCTGAGTAATAGCCGTAGGGAGATGCTACTACTGGCAAATTCAAAATTTGCCCCAGTGACCGTAGAAAGGTATCACTTAGATTTAAAAATTTATCTAATTTACCTGAGTAATATCCGTAGGGAGTTGCTACTACTGGAAAATTCCAAATTTGCCCCAGTGACCGTAGAAAGGTATCACTGAGATTTAAAAATTTATCTAATTTACCTGAGTAATAGCCGTAGTGGGTTGCTACTACCGGCAAATTCAAATTTTGCCCCAGTAATCGTAAAAAGATAATACTAGGATGTAAAAATTTAACTGATTTACCTGAGTAATAGCCGTAGGGAGATGCTACTACTGGCAAATTCAAAATTTGCCACAGTGACCGTAAAAAGGTATCACTGAGATTTAAAAATTTATCTAATTTACCTGAGTAATAGCTGTAGGGAGTTGCTACTACCGGAAAATTCAAAATTTGCCCCAGTAATCGTAAAAAGATAATACTAGGTTGTAAAAATTTAAGGGGATTTACCTGAGTAATAGCCGTAGGAAGTTTGCTACTACTGGCAAATTCAAAATTTGCCCGAGTGATCGTAAAAATATAACACTGGGTTGTAAAAATTTAGGGGATTTACCTGAGTAATAGCCGTAGGAAGTTTGCTATTACTGGCAAATTCAAAATTTGCACCAGTGATCGTAAAAAGATAACACTGGGTTGTAAAAATTTAACTGATTTACCTGAGTAATAGCCGTAGGAAGTTTGCTACTACTGGCAAATTCAAAATTTGCCCCAGTGATCATAAAAAGATAACACTGTGTTGTAAAAATTTAACTGATTTACCTGAGTAACAGCCATAGGAAGTTTGCTACTACTGGCAAATTCAAAATTTGTCCCAGTGATCGTAAAAAGATAACACTGGGTTGTAAAAATTTAACTGATTTGCCTGAGTAATAGCCGTAGGAAGTTTGCTACTACTGGCAAATTCAAAATTTGCCCCAGTGATCGTAAAAAGATAACACTGGGGTTTGTTAACCTATAGCCACAGATAGACGCTATTGAGGTTCCGTAAATATAGATCTGCGACCATAGGGAGGTGTCGCTGAGATTTTGGAGCCGTAGCCTTAGAAAGATGCTACCTAGATTTTTAATACTGCAAACTCGTAGCCTTAGAAAGATGCTAGCTAGATTCTTGAATATATAAGTCTTTGGCCCTAGGTAGTTGCCGACATAAGTCTTGAAATGTAAACTCGTAGTCCTAGGTGGATGCTACTATAGGTTTTGAAATGCAAACCCGTAATCCTAAGTAGGTATTACTGTAGGTTCGGAAATATAAATCCATAGTCGTAGGCCGATACTACTGGGATTCCCTGAAAATGCAAACCTGTAGTCCTAGGCGGATACTACTGTAGGTTCGGAAAATTTAATCACATCGATAATCATAGGAAGAAGTTACCGGACGGTTGTACCTATAAAATTCGCAAATATTTGTTACCTGAACTTGAGTTGCTTGACTAGCAGAATTTTAATAATTTGCTCCTTTGCTTTGCAGAATGACTTCTCGATGTAGATCGGGGATGGAGCCTGTTGATGAGGCTGGACCCTCTAGACCTGCTGATGCAGTCGTCAATGGAATTGGCGGCTGCAACCTTCTAATCACTTGTTGATTCGACAAAATACCAAGGGATCAGACAACAATCTAACGTTGATCAAATGATACCGTGAGATTGGAAAGATAGAGGCAAACTGCACTCTAGGGTTTTGTTCATATAATCTGAAGTCCCCCAAAACGGAGGCATACAACACGCTTAAATACTGAAAGCATGAAAACCC
>NMUG010001881.1:0-16916 GCA_002855965.1 Monotropa hypopitys | reverse complement strand
TCTAGCGATCATCCGCCAGGCTTCTGTCGGTCCTAGCATAATACCCTCATGGGTTCATTCCTTGACCGTGCCTTCAGCAGTCGTCTGCACCGGCCTCCGGTCAAGGATTCTTGCCGCAATGGCCGAGCCTACGGCGGTCACCCGCCAGGCTCCTGCCGGTCAAATGTTGGTCTCAGCCTACTGGATAAGACGTCCGGCTCAATCTAAGGGGATTGGTAAATCCCTTAGCATGTCCGGACGCCAGCTGTTATAAAATTATTTTTTATACAAACATGCCAAGTATGAGAAGCGTTCACATTTCATAGAAAAAAGTGGGCCTGGGTCCGAAGGATGATTACAAAAGATTTTTCAAAAATAGGCAAAAGGAAAAGAAGAAAAGGAAGGCTTAAGTGCTGCTCCGGATGCTGCCCCTCCGGGTGGTGCTCCTCTTCGGCATCATCCTCTCCTTCTTGTCCGTCATCCTCGACCTCCGGATAGGTCTCCTCTACCGGAATCAGGACTATCTTCGGGCATCCGCCGTACCGTCAGGCGGGGTGACTGTCGGGCATGTTTGCCCTTTGAAGAGCCAGTTCATATCCGTGCCGATGGCCCGTCGTATACCCACGGATGTAGCTCCTTTCATGCTTAAGGGCCACCTGATTCTGGCATTGTTGACCAAGGGTCTCCCGGGCGTCCTTCAGCCCCGAGCTGTAGCCGGACGCTTCGGACTTCTTGACCATATCCTTCCCCTTCTTCTTTTCGGTGTCCAGCTCTTTCCTGTGTGAATGCCTCTCGCCCTTCAGCTTCTTGTCCAGGTCGGCCTCCCTCTTCTTCCCCTCCTCCACTGCCGTCCGGAGGTCGGCAATTTCAGCATCCTTCACGGTTACCTCACTCCGCAGCCGGACCGTATCACTGCCGAGTCGCAAGAACTTGTCGTACACAATGGAGAAACAAGCAATGCCCTACAAAAGGAGGACCAATCAAATTAGCAGGTTGCATAAAGTATGGGGCTCCGGAAAAACGACAATCAAAAGACGTTACCTCAACCAGACAAGAGAAGCCCTTGTCCACCCAATCAACATAAAGATTCGGCATGGCAGCAGTATTGCCGGGCGACGCCAAAACCTTCGAAAATCGCACCCCCAGCTCAGGGTGCTCCACCACACTGTCAGAGGCCAAAATATGGGAGCCATCCGGCCAGGTCAGATCCGGCTGCCATTCCTCGTCGGTTCCAGCCAGCTGCTTCTCACGGTCTCCGGCAGAATGTGATAAAGATCTCCCTTGGGGCTGCCGAACCTGCTCTCCAGCCGCCGCCACAGTCGAACCCTAAAATCCGGTCCTGATCAGAGGGGTCCGGGAGCCAACAGCATCTATGGCCGCAACAAAATGTCCCGGGGTAGGAGGGACGTCAGCAGCAGTGCCCCTGGAGGAGGTGCCCTCCGTCTCCTTGGCAACCTTCCTCTTCTTCCTGACGAAATCGCCCGTTATGGGGTGAGCTTCCTCCTCAAATCCCTCTCTGATCGGCATCGAAGGAGCTGCAGCAAGGGCGACGCGCCGACGCTGTCTTTTTCTCTTATTCTCCAAAAAGGACAGATAGGTCGGCCGGTATTCCAAGATCTGGGGGACGTCTCTGTGTGGAAGGTTTCGGAGTGCAGTAATGTGATCAGGCTGGGCTCGGTTCTTCAACCGAAGGGTAACTCTTGAAAGGGCTGCAAAACAAGAAGTTTAGTCATCCAGCATACTAGAAAGCAGGGAAATGAGGAAACCCGAAGACACAAACGGAGCTTACCAGGCGACCCCTTAGCGGTCGGAATGGGCTTGCTACCGTCAGCCGGGTTGTTATAGCCTCCGGTAACCAGGATATAAATATCAGCAAATTTATCAGAGTCCGGCAAACGTGTGAACAAGTCACCGAAACCAGGCCGGGTGCTCAAAAAATAGCGCTCCTTTACCTTATTCTTGGAGAGTACAAAAAGGCCAAATAAATCTGCAACGGAGAAGACGAGACCCTGGGTCTGGCACAGCTTCCTAATGCAGCCGACCACTCTATACACATTCCCAGAGAACTGGGCTGGGGAAAGCCCATACTCGCACATAAGGTCTCTAATAAACTCGTCCACAGGTAGCCGGGGCCCTCCCTCCGTGATGGCCATAAAGGGGATGGCCACGAAGTCCTCACCATAAGGAACTTTCTCCGGCTCAAATACAAGCTCCGTGGTGACATCATCAAGGATAGAGAACCTCCTCCTGAAGTCGTCCGGCAAGAAGACGCCGGTTCTAGTGTACCGCAGGTATGGACAAATGCGCCGGCCTGACGGTCCGGCTTCCTCCGGCTCCTCCTCTTCGGCAACCTCTTCAGGCTCAACAGGAGCTGTCGGAGGGACGACAACGGCTATGGGACTCGCCGACTTAATAACGTCTTCAGCGCTCGGAGTGGATGCCGATGATTCCTCGTCGGTCTCGACATCAGAATATCTTTCCACATCTGAACCCATCTCCGCATCAGAGTTCGATCGGGTGTCGTCTGAGTCCGACATCTTCTGCTCACGTCCTGCCGGACAATCAAAACGAAAGTTAGAGGGCGATAGATCCCCAAACTTGGGGCTTGCGCCGACTCTACTTACCCTCCGCCAAAGGGTTTATAACCCAGTCGGCGAAGGGGATGACCGTCCGCCAGACAGGCAGTCGGACTAACGATTCTCCCACCGATCGTGCAGGAGACCGCTTTGATAAAAGGAAAGACAGAAATTTACTGAGGTCCGGGCAATACCTGAAGAGAACAAAAACGAGGCAAGTCTGGAAGTCTGAGAATCCGAAAGCGAAGCGGTCGTCTGAAGTCGAGCGTCGGAGAGCAAGAAACTCGGGAGCAGTAAATTCTTCAACTACCACTTCTCTATATTTATAGGCGAAGGCAGGGGACATCCTGCCCTTCGTGGATCCCGAAGGCGCGTCACGGACCAATCAAACGACGGTACAGATTTCGAAGGCACGTCCCATCAGCACGACCTCTTCCTCCGACCAATCATAAGTTGACACATGGACACCCCAGAAACGGCGGTTGAAACACAATCATTACGCCACAGCGACGCGCCGGACAGCGCGCGTGTGTCGAACACCCGCCACGAAGCTTCTGGATCATGCAATCCTTCGACAACATTGCTCAACGTCCAGCTCAACGAGTTGATCAGCGTCCGGCATACTGCATCAATCCCTTCCAACAAGTTGAAAAGAATTGAGGGGCTATTGTGGTAGCCGGACCCTAACCATTTGGGCCGGACCCCATCTATCCGGATCAGCCCAAACCATCCGGATCTAGTACATATCTCACGGAGCAATCCAGGACCGTCGGCCTCACGGACCTCCGAACAAACACTGTTGTTGGACAGATCCAGCGGATCATCATGTGTTCAACATCCTATGCAGTCTCAACGGACACCAGAAGGAGTCAGGCCGGTACGGCCATGCGACCTCCTTCAACCTTTGGCATTCCCATCCGGACGTCAAGGAAGCCTAGCGTTTCCACTCCCCACTAGGAGAGGGGACAACTTCCACCGACGGACGGTCCCATGCCGGAGGGGTCCACCATCGGCAGCAGCAGGGAACAATGGCCTCCGGCAGGTGGCACTCGGGTCGGCCGTACATCTGCTGACGTGGCCCGGGTCGGTTCAACGGCCCACTAGCACTATAGGGCTGACGTCAGCACTCAGCCTCCCGCCCGTGTGCATCGCACGCTTGCATTCTTGGCACCCAAGTCAGGACTCCCTATAAATGTCCCATCAAAACACTGTTCATGGGACCGCTTTTTGGTATCTCTCCGACCCCTCTTTTCAGCTTACAGTTTCCTTCTCCAACTGTTGCTGACTTAGCCATCGGAGGCCCCTCTCGGTCACTGCCGACCGGTGTGCACTAACCTTTGTGGTTGCAGGAGCCAAACAGGTGATCCATCTTTTCTTATAGGTGACCGCGTATTCAGCCGAAGCATTCGTTCCCATCCGTCCGACCATCACCAGAAGGATCCACAGCACCCTCTGGATTATCAGTCACCATAGTCCCTACTTGGTTTGAAGAGTCGGTGATTTTTGTTAGTTGGGTACCCACGACTTAGCTTTCCCATTGAAGGGGGTTGGAACAAACTGAACTGACATAGCTCAGGGAGGAGCTATGCCGAGCTGCCATGCTGAGGGGGTTGGAACAAACTAAACTGACATAGCTCGGGGATGAGTTGTGCCGAGCTCCCGCGCTGAGGAACTTGGTGAGGTGACGCGAGCCCCCTCTGCACCACTCCCTTCCCTCCTTCAGATGCTAACCATATCTGGGACATTTCGTGATGGGTGATCTCACCATGGAATTCTATCGTGAGATGTGAAAACGATATGGACTCAAAGATAATCTCATGGCATGTGAAAACTTCCTTTGGAAGAGGTTCTTTGTCATAGACCGGATTCTGGTCATACCCACTGAAAGGGCTCACTGGGGCTTCTTGAAGACCTCCTTCGACGAAGAGAGATTCCTCCTTGTTAGGTCTCTGAATGACTGAGTCATCCTCTTCCACCACCAGTCGTGGGCGTAAACTCTGCTGTCGCCATCGTGGTTGGGATTGTTGTAGCAGTTGGGTTTGAATGGTGGCGACGCTGTCCACCACTTTCTTCATCGTTTCCTCCAATCGGTTGAGTTTATCGACCTGACTGGTTTTCTTTATGGGAGTCGTCTTTTCAGATCGATGCCTGATCTCTGTAACTCCACAGATGGAACTTCTTCTAGAGGCCATCTTCTGAAATTCTGACGGAATTGGACTGCTGTGTTCTGGTAAAATCAGAATGAGGACTCGAAACGAAGAGCTCTGATACCAACTGATACAGAGAGAAAATTAGTCTTTTCTCCTTGCAGTATCGTCTATGCAGCGGAAATGAATTGAACTAAAGGATAACTAGAATGCCGGATTGATTCTTAAGAATACCTCAGTTGATTCTCTTCTCGATCTGTTGATCTTCTCACAGATGCTAGAATCAAGGCTCGTTGGTCTGTTGATTCGCTCACGAATGCCCAGAGGAACGGCTTCAAACACTCTCGTTGATTCTCATAGAGAATACCAAAGGGATTTAGTTAAAATGAACAAGCAAACACTTTGCCGTCAAGTTTCAATATCAAAATCAAGCTTCTTTATATCAGAACGTGAGGCCCCTATATATAGGGCAGCCACGTGAAATACCAAAAGAGGCAACAAACCCTAAGTACAAATATAGGCCACCGACATAATTAGGCCCAAAAAGGAAAAGTCAAAACCCTAAACGTTCGTATAAGTAAAAGAAATAAGAAAAGATAAAAATTACAATTTATTGTGGGACTAGAAAAAGAGAAAGGAACACATTCCGAGTTCACGGAACAAGTTTCCTAGCGCTTGTGCCAGCTGCCTTGTTCTTTGCCGCGCAAAGGGAGAAAGGCTTTGCCGAGCTGAGCACCTCATTATTCGCTGAGCTGAGCCTCCAGCTGGTAGAAGAGGATGGTCTTCAATTACTGAGTGCGGTCACGGGCTGATCTTATGGAAAAGACCTCTGGCCGAGATGGGAGATTAGTGTGTGATCCCGTACTCTGGAAGTTCGCCTGAACACCGTGTGTGCGGGGTTCATGGCCTTGGCTTCTTAAAGGACTGGCCAGGGTTTCTGAGTGGAGGAGTCCTTGTCCGTATAGTTGGGGGCCCTAGTGTGACTTGCCATGCTCCGAGGTTGGGACAACTAAGCTCGTTGGCCGATCATAGAGTGTATTACTGAGCGACAGCTGCCCTAAAGATGGAATCTCGGGACTTAGATTCTTCAAACTCCCACATGAGTCTCTCGTACCCCTCTAAAAAGATACCCCTCAGCCTTGTTGGTTAGCCTAAATTAGACTCATCCGGACGAGGAGGTGCCCTCTAGGTACTATCAACCCATGCGGGAGAGGGTTCACACCTAGGTAGCTCAGTGCGGATCCTCTCGCCGAAATGTCAATGGAGTGGCCTGCATCAATTGTCTTGAGGATATTCTTATTCCTCTTGATTGGTTTATCCCTCGTTCACTCTTGTAATTGAGACTTGGATTATTGTCACACTAGTTGTGCTTTTCTCTTACTCCCAAGTCTTAATTCTCTTCTACTAGATCATTATTAATTCTAGTGTTTATGGTTCTCCTTGTTCGTTCGTGTTGCACAAGTTCTTTGGTTGTTGACCTTGTCTACGTTTGGCCGGAGCACTTCGGAGCTGATCGAGAGTTGGAGATCAGTGCTGGGCACTGTGGTTTCTAGAGGACAGTAGAAGGGGCTCGGGGATCTTTGGATAGGAGCTAGGTGGGCTTAGTGGATAAGTTCGGTAACTCTTGTATCCTAAACCTTTGTTGTTTTTAGTAGATTGTAGACTAGGTCAAGTGGTTTTACACTTGGGGATCGTTTGATGCCTAAGTGGTTTCCACTATATATCGTGTGTTGTGCCACTGTTTGTCTCTTCTCTCCTACACTCTCTTGCACCTGTGTTTGCTTCACTTATCTTACATTTTAAAGATTATTTCTATTTACACATTATTATCACAAGGTGCATGTGCTTAAATAAATAAACGAGTTTTGAGATTGTTAAATAGAAGAAGAATCATTTTATTAAATACTCATAATCGTTCACTGGTTTATTTTCAAGTAATTGAAATACATTTTTGAGTTAAATAATAAATTGAAAAAGTAAATCTATTATTTGGCAAGTAAATTTTAAATTGGCAACCTATTCATCCCCCTCTAGGTATTACCATAAGCTTCCGTATATTTTTCAATTCGTTTGCAGGGCTTGGAGTGGTTGTAAGCTTGGAGCTTGGATTGCTGCTGGATCCTTCGGAGCTTGCCATATTAGTCTACGTTGTATTTCTTTTCTTTGTACTTCATTTTAGTTGTAGTAGCCAGATTATGTATCTTTTCTTTCGCACTCTGTATTTCCTTTATAGTTCCTTTCTTGTATCATATGATGTGTAATGGTTACTCAACTAATTGTATCTAGACAACGATAGTTAACTCCCCGTTTATCTTTTATTGTTATTTCAAACAAATGTTTGAAATGACTTTTAAGATTATGGGGTGTTACAGGCAGCCATGGTAGCATCGTTTGTGGGCTGTTCGAAGTGCTGTGTGCGGATAGTAGGAACCCTACTTGAACTGGGATGACAGCCTCCATACCGAAGGCCATAAAATAAGGAGTCCGACTTATTGATTGACAGGGAGTGGTCCAATAGGCCCATAGAACATGTGAGAGCTCTTCTTTCCATTTTCTCCTCTTTGACTCCAGCGTCCTCTTGAGACCGACAGAGATAGTCTTGTTCGATGTTTTGACTCGATCATTGCATTGTGGATAGTAGGGGGTGGAGTTAAAGAATCTGATACCAAGCTCCTCACATGTGTTGTAGACGAGATCACCAACAAACTAGGTGCCGTTGTCGAAAACAATCGTGTATAGTATGCCAAACCTGGAAATGACATTCTTCCATATAAAGCATTTGACGTCGACAACTATGATGGTGACGAGGGGTTCGGTCTCAATATATTTGGTGAAGTAATCCGTTGCTGTGATGAGGAACTTGAACCTACCTGGAGTAGTTGGTAGCTTACCGACGATGTCGATGCCCCACTAGGTGCATGGCTAGGGGATGGTGACCGGCTGCAAATTCTTAGCCGAACAATGGATTTTCGGAGCAAAGAGCTGACATTTGTGGCATGTCCGGACATAGTCTTCTACATCCTTCCGCATTTTGGGCCACCAGTACCTCTGAGTGATTGCACGATGGGCGAGAGATCGCCCGCCAGAGTGACATCCCCCACTACCGGAGTGTAGCTCTTGAAGAATTGCTAGGACCTGGTTTGGATAGACACATAGCAAATAGGGACTGGTCTTGGACCGCCGGTAGAGAGCCTCCGTTGGAAACAACTAGAAGATTGATGCCTTACAACGGACACGATGAGCCTCTTGACGATCTTCTAGTAAAGTGTCGTTTTTTTGAGGAAGGCCAACACTTCATCCATCTAGCTTGGTCCGTCGAAAATATTGTTCACCTCTAGAACCAGAGGCTCGAAGCTGGGCTTTGAGACTATGCCGAAAGAGATAGAGCGTTGGCCGGAGGGAGAGCACGCTGAGGCCAACTTTGCTAGTGCATCGGTATGAGAGTTATGTTCCCTGGAGATTTGCTCTATCCAGAAAGCCTTGAACTTCTGGACTTCGTTGATTGTGGAGCTGAGGTACTTGAGCATCCTATTATCTCTGGCGCTGTACTCTCTAGTCAGTTGATTGATGACTAGCTAAGAGTCATTGTACACAAAAGTCTACTCATCTCCGATGTGATTTGCAATACAGAGTCCAAATATCAGAGCTTCGTATTCTGCCTCGTTGTTGGAGGTCGGATACTCTATAGACAGAGCATTCTCATAAATGACACCTTTGGAGAGACCAAGACGATGCCTGCACCGGAGCCCCTATTGTTTGAAGCACCGTCAACATGCAACTTCCAAGTTTCCCCTGTGGAACAACTGCTAAGGTTCTGTCGGGTGCTGGGAAAAAGTATTGGAGCGTCATAGAGGCAGAGAAGTAGACGAGGAAGCAGTCGACTGATCGTGGTCGTTGGCCGGAGACTCTATTTGTGTTTCTTGGGGGATGATCCCGGGAGAAATATCTGCGACAAAGTCGGTCAAAACCTGAGCTTTGATGGACGTTCTGGGCTGGTATTTGATGTTGAAGTTTGTAAGCTCGACTATCCATTTTGAGATCCATTTTGAGAGATCAGCTTTTCGGAGGACTACCTTTAATGGGTGCTCCGTTAATACTGTGATTGTATGTTGCTGGAAGTAGGGGAGGAGCTTCCTGGATGCAGAAACCAAAGCGAGAGCAAGTTTTTTAAAAGGCAAGTACCTGGTTTCGGCTGGAAGCAATATTTTGCTGGTGTAATAGACCGGCTGGTGCTCTCTCCCTTCAGCCCGACATAGAACGAAGCTCACTACATGCTGAGAGACGGCAAGATAGACAAGAAGGGGCTCTAGATCCTTCGGTGTGACCAAGACCAGTGGGCTTGAAATATACTGCTTCAGCTGCTGGAGGGCCTAGTCACATTCCTCTGTTTACTTGTAGCTTTTCCGGTTGGTCTTGATTGCCTAAAAGAACGGTCGACAAAGATTGAATGATCGACTGATGAATCTATTCAGAGCTGCCGCTATACTAGTCAGTCGCTGGGCCTCTTTGATTGTTGACGGAGACCTCAAGTTAGATACTGCTGTGACCTGTGATGGATCCGCTTCTATCCCCTGGCTGGTGACAAGGTAACCGAGGAATTTGCCGGACCCAACACCAAAGGCGCACTTCTCGGCATTGAGACAGAGCTTGTGCCTTTTGAGGATTTGGAAGACTTTCATGAGATGTTAGATGTGGTCGGCCGGAAGCTTGCTCTTGATGACCATATCGTCGATGTAGGCCTCCATAGTGTCTCTAATCTGCCCGGAGAACATCTGTAAGACCATCCATTGATAAGTGGCGCCAATGTTTTTGAGGCCGAAGGGCATCACTCTGTAGCAGTAGACCCCCTTTGGGGTTATAAACACTGTCTTCTCCATGTCTTCTTCAGCTACGGAGATCTGGTGATAGCCCCTGTATGTATCCATAAAGTTGAGCCTCTAGTGTCCTGTTGTGGTGTTGACAAGCTGATCGATTCTGTCTAAGGGAAAGCAATCCTTCAGGCAGGCGTCATTGAGATAAGTGTAGTCGACACGGACTCGCCATTTGCCGGACTTCTTTTTGACAACGACAGTGTTGGCCAACCATGTAAGGTATTGGACCTCCCGTATGACATTTGCTTCAATTAGCTGGTCAACATCCTCAATGACCGCCTGAGTGTGTGCTGGAGAGGAGCGCCTCGGCCTTTGGACGACAGGATGATGGGAGGAGTCGACGTTTAGCTGATGATAGATGAACGATGAGTCCACACCGGGCTTCTCGTATAGAGTCCATGCAAAGACCTCTATGTTTGCTTTGAGAAAATTTACCACCTCCTCCTGCTCCGGTTTAGAGAGTGAAGATCCGATAAGGAAGGAATGGCCGCCATCCTCGTTGATTGGAACTGAGCTGAGCTCCTCCACTGCTTTGTCGGTTGATGGAGCACCGACATCCTAAAGGACCGGAGCATCTGGTACTTACACCCACTATACCTGCTTGACTTCTTTGTTCTCCCAGACGGCCGAGATGTAGCACTTTTTGGATGCTGATTGGTCGCCGTAGATATCCTCTTGCCGTCCGGAGGCTTCGATGAACCGGACAACCTGGTTGTAGGTGGAGGCAATGGCCTGCATGGAATGGATCCAGGTCCATCCAAGAATGGAGTTGTAGGGACTTGGTACGTTGACGAAGATGAACTCCATATCGACTGTCTTGGACCCTGCCTAGTTTGGAAGAGAGATCTTGCCAATCGGCCAGACAGGAGCACTGTTGAATCCGACTAGGGGGCGTCAGCAGGCTACAAGTCGTCAATAGAAAGCTTGAGGGCTTGAAATAGGGAAAAGCACATTACCTTAGTTGAGCTTCCCTAATCGATGAGGATCCATCAAACGTTGGCTGTACTGATACGAAGAGTGACCACGAAGGTTTCGTTGTGTAGAAGCTGGACCCGATCAAGGTCCTTTTCTGTGAACGTGATGGAACAACCTGACCGTTTGGCAGAGTACTTTCGCTTTGGAGCAGATCCGACTGTGAGCACTTGTTTTGGGGCAGAGGCCTGGTCGATCTCTGCACGAAGACGAGCGACAACCTCTTTGTTGAGGCAGCCGTGGATCACATTGATCACTGGAGCGACCTCCTCAGAGTGGTTGATGTGATCGGTGGTTTGGGCAAGCTCCCGAGTCTTCTGGTGCTCGATCCATCTGCCCAGATGTCCCTGTTGCACCAGGTGTTCAAGGTACAACTTGAAGGGTCTGCATCCGGTTGTAAAGTGTCCTTGCTCCTTATGATAGGTGCAGTGGATCCTTTTGTCCTTTGTCTTGTCGGTTGTCCCCAGTTTATGGTCCAGCCATGCAAAGAAGGGATGGTTCTCAATGTGCTTCAAGACCAAGTAGATAAGTTCGGTGAATACCGTTGTCTCAGAGATGAATTTGTGGGCCTTTGGGGCCTTCCTGGGCCCTTCCTGCCTCCGGCTGCTGGATGGCTGAGGCGCTTGGACGTGCTGCTCTGGATGTTGGGCCGCCCGTTCAGTGAAAAGATCCTCCACCTGACAGAATTTTTCCACCCGAAGCATGAAGTCATCCATGTCCTCCGGAGGTGAAGTGTGAGGTCGGCGAAGATCCCGTTGTTGTTTTCCAGACCGATCTTAAAAGAAGAAGCGACCACCGTCTAGTCGCAACCCTGGATCTCGTTGAAGAGTTCCCAGTACCTTTCTGCATATTGCCAGAGGCATTCTTCCCGACGCTTCCTGAGGCTGATGAGAACCTCGACCTCCTTTGTATGCTTGCTGCTTATGACGAATCTAGCCATAAAGGCTCGTTCAAGGTCTCGGTAGCAAGTAATGCTATGTGAAGGGAGCTTTTTGAACCATAGAGAACCTAGAGATCCAAGGCTTGTCGGAAATACCTTGCACATGATGGTGTCGTCAGTGGTGTAGGGAACTTGGATTGATAATTCTCCTACAAGATAATTTTTTTTAATAGTTCATCTACATTGTTACTTTATTTATTTGGACTTGAAAATTTGAAGGATTGTATTCTTTAAAGAATGTATACTCTGCGTGAGTTCATTATTGTTTTTTGACAATGTTTTCTCTACCACATTCAAAGGTCAAAATAATGCATGCATCATTTACTGCATAAGTTACATCCCGAACTGTATTACCAAACATTCTCATACCCCAAATATTTACCAAACATCACTGCAATCATGCTATAGAAGCTGTTGTATCTCACAATATGTGAATGACTGCTACTATATTGTCTTGCAATCATGCTACAGTGGATTGGCGCAGCTTCACTCATCTTTTGAGTAAGAAAACTTTCCTTATATTGTCTTGCAAAGATTAATTTTTATCATTGTTTCAACAATCAAGACTTTCCGTATATTGTCTTGCAATGATTAATTTTTATCATTGTTTCAATAATCTGGTGTATTAGTTAGTTCGTGGTTCTTTGACATTCAGGTTTCAGTGATGTTTATTGCACATTGTAGTTATTATTCAATTTCTTTGGTACTTGCTCTGTAAATCCTAATTACACCTGTAAGCTGCAATTTCTTTGGCACTTGCTCTGTACCTGCTAATTTCTTTAGTTCTTTGCTCATTTGTTTCCTTGGTGTGGTGTAGAGAAAGCTTTAGAGATTGAATAATTATCTGCTGATTTCTTTGGTTCTTTGCTCATTTGTTTTCTTGCAATCATCCACAAGATTGTCATTAGGATACATATTTGAAGAATTATGAAAATGTGGTGAAATTACTACATATATTATAAGAACCTTCACCCACACCTTCATCCACATATTTGAAGAATTATAGGAACCTTCATCCACAACAACTGTTGATATTTGTTCAATTGTTGTGATATACAGATTCTTCTTTAAACATTCCTCAATCAGCATTGCAGGTTTTTCTGTTTGTGTAGTGTTTGGGGGATCGCATAGTGATATCTTTAATCAGTGGTTTATTGATAAAACACGTGTAAAATAGTGATGGTTACACCTCTAGCATGTACAAAAACGAATATGCAATTTTATTTCATTGTTAGAACTTTGCAGTCAGTTGCTCCTCTTGTTGGAGACAGCAAAATACAGCAAGGTATATGAGCACAGCTCACAAAAAAACTGACTTATAGGCACAAGTACGCTCGGCTGCACTTCAGCCAAGTTGTGAACCTTGTTACCAATACACTTTCCAATCAGCTTGCTGAGGCTTGGCTCAGGAACACTTTTAAGTGCTTGCAATCGGGTAAAGCATAATTCTAACAAGAATATTTGTAATCTTAGATCCGTCATGACTCGTAACCATCTTGGATTTTTATAGAATTATATGAAACAAGGACATGTCATGTCCCAATTTGTTTTGTCTTAGCTTTAAGGTGATTTACGTAAAACTTTCAATAGGTAACACAAATTGTTCCACTGTCAGGTGACCTACCTGGTGAATATTTGTGCAGTAGAAGGCAGAATGTAGCTAGAATTTGTTTTTATCCATAAGAGTAAAATGGAAGCGTATACAGTTGCTGAACTAATATGCTTGATTTTTTAATTGCTTTTCCAGCTCATTTGTAGTTTGTCATTTATCTGACAGCTACTGACCTATTTTTTTCTTTCAGTGGTATTGTATCTTATCTGGTATATTGGAACATAGACCTTAATAAGTAAGCTGCAATTGAAAACTGTGGGAATTGCTGCTAATTACACCTGTAGACTGTTTGTTACTTGCTCTGGAACATAATATTAATATACATCTTGAACATGAAATGTAGTTCTAGTAAACACCAATCTAACACTACCTTTTCCAGCAAATTACAGTAGAATCTGTTTACCATTAGAATCTGTTTCGGTGAAATTACCCCAACTATTAGAATCTACATTAGAATTATTTTGCTGTTAGTTCTGAACTCAGCTGGACCACATTAGAATCTGTTTACCATACAACTTACAATATTTTTGTGGACTGTTAAAAGTTCTATAACTGGCTGGTCATAATTCTCATTATTAACTATTCACTCAATATATTGTATCACTTGTGAAGTTAATTTTCATACAGGATGAGGAGGATGAACCAACCTAGTAACGAAGAGGATGAAGCAATGTCACAAGGAGATTCAAAGCATGAAAAAAGGAAGGGAAGAGTTCCCACAATTCTACCCGAGATTATAAAAAACAGGAGCGCTGGTGTACGTATTGTTGTTGAATATGACGATGAAGGCCGACCAGTAGGAAAAGATCAACCAAAATTTGCTAGTTATTTTGGAGTGCTGAATTTTTTTAATTTTTATCTTTCATTTTTGATCCAAAGTCATGAATGGCAAGCTTGTTTTTAACGCATACTTCATGATAGCAACCATGCTTAGATACCCTGTGAGTTGAATTGATAAGTCAAGTGTGAGTTGAGTGTGTTGCATGCATCACAAGAATGGCGATTCAACATCTTGAAGCAAATCCATGCCATTTTGCTTTTCATCTCGCATTTGCGCTTCTTACTACCATATATCTATGCCCATGTAGTTTAAAACATGAAAAACATTGTCAGATTGCTCATTGGCATACCAGTAGATGATACTAGGCATATTTTTTGTATGAATAAAACCACGCATGAGTCTCTATCGATCTAATTTTGAACCTAGTTCGTGTCTCGTTCTTGAAATATCCTAGGAAATCGGATGTGAGGAAGTTATGGAGTGTTGTTACATGATAGAAGTGTTGTGGGAAGATGTTTGTGGAGAAAAATTGGAATTTGGGTGAAAAAATAATGCAGTGGCAAATCTGCAGAAAAGAGGACCGGTCTCTTTTTAAAGAGAACCGGTCCCTCCTTGAACAGTGGCAACCAGTAGACAAAGAGAACCAGTCTCTTTTTGAAGAGAACCGGTCCCTCCTTGAGTAGTGAGTTTTGGAAAGTAAAGAGAACTGGTCTCTTTTTAAAGAGAAACGGTCTCTCCTGGGCAGAGATTCGTGAAACCTTAAAGAGAACCAATCTATTTTTAAAGAGAACCGAACCCTTTTCCACAAAATCGAAAAAATATAAGGACCAGGGACATTTATTTTCTCCCTCCCGTACCAAAAACCCTACCCTCTCTCTCTCTCTCTCTCAAACTCCCTCTCAAGCAGAAATCGCCTCCCCTCTCCTCTCTCTCAAATCGTATCTCTCTCTCCCCCTCACAACCACATAAAACCCTTGCTCTCTCTCTCTCCCTCACTCCATAAAACTCTTCCTCCCAATTTCCACCAGAAAATCTTGGATTACACAATAATGGCTCTGCTGCGACAAACTCTTATTTCGGCGGAACAAGGTAATATGCCCCTCGTCTCTCTCTTGTATCAATTGATGGGAGTGATTATTGTACTATCTGTGGTTGTTGGACTGATGGCGCGCACAAAAGGGAAACCGAAACCCAACGCCCTAGATAAAGGAAAGGGCATAGCCACCACCTCTGCCCAGCGCGAGGAAGAAGAATTTGAATCCTTATCTGAATCAGATTCTAAATCTGAAAAGACTGAACATAGGGTTGAGAGCAGAAATGTTGAGGAAGAAAGGATGAAGAAACCGAAAAATGATGCCGAGGTAGATAAATCAACAGAACAGAAGGTCTGGGTTAAGAAGTTGTGGACAAGGAGTTTCACATGCGAGCGACAACTTCTTTGTGATGGTATGGGCACACATGCTATTCTCGAATTGGTACGATTTCATGGACTTACCCACTTTTTCAAACATGATGCTGGATTTAGGCCACAACTAGTTATGGCATTTTACGAGAACATGAAATTTCAAGATAATCGGGTTATTAGTTCAAAGATTAGAAATGTCACTGTCACTATCACTCCTGACGTAATAGCTCGATACTTGAACTATGAACGACCTTCTCCCGAAGCTATTACTTTTCCTAAATCTACTTGGAGCAGGGAACAAAACTTCATTGTAAATGCCATCACTGATGATCCGACATCCTTCAACCCCATCTCCCGTCGATATGTGCAAGGGGGATTGAAGGAGATTTGTCCTACCATAAACAAGTTGTTGAATTACAATTTGAGTCCGTTCTCAAGGGAAAAGGCACCAATGAAAGATGATGGAGACCTTATTTATGTTTTTGGAACAAAACAAGAAAAAGTGGATTGGGTTCTTTTCATGTAGAGGCAAATGGAATCATTCAGGGAGAGGGGGATAATCAATGGGAATATGCCTTACCCGGCTATGATTACAACCTTATGTCTTCAAGCGGGGTGTAAGGGAAAAGCTGGAGAAAATATGGTGGTGGGAACCCCTGGGCCAATTACTTATGACTCGATTAAAAAGAGCAAGACCATGTCGAAGACGGTCAAGCCTGGGGAAGCAGGGACTTCTAGTCCCCCTACACACACTCCGACCACCACCAATGAAGAATGGTTTCATCGTTTAAATACGAGGCATGAGGGGATTATGCTGGAGCAATATTTGATAAACCAACAGTTGCAAAGCCAAGGGAAAAAGCAGAATAAAATTATGAAGATTTTGCAATGGTTGGTGTGCCAGGAAGAAGAGAGGTCGGGGACACGCTTCGTTGATTCTGATCTAGATGAGTTGGGGGAAGGAACAAGTGGAGGCATGGTTTGATTTTGTTGGAGGAGAATGGCGTCGATGGTTGTTGTAGTTAGTTTGTTATTTTGAGTCAAGGTATGTTATGTTGGTCACCCTTTTTGGCCAAGTGTGTTTGTTGGCGGTAAGTGGAGCAGCTTGGGTAGTGAAACAAGCTAGTATAAAGTCGCTCCCATTTTGTATGTCCCTTTTTGTTGGTCCACCAAGTGTCATTAACTACTATTAAGACATTATGGATATTGATATGCCTATGAACTCCCACTTATGTTATTGATGTTTTAACTTAATTAGGCATTCGTTACTAACTTGATACCTTATTTTGATATGAATTGTGAATGATGGTGCCATATTCATTGTGCTAACCATGTTGTTCTTGGTATCTAGTGTGCATTCTTCTAGCACCTAGCATGGACTTGCTTATAACTTCAAATTTTTGTATATGTACAAGTCAAGTGATATGAAGCTAAACCTCCGTGAGTATTGGAACCAAGGTTCAAAGATTTGGGTGTGGCATTTTTGACTCCAAGCATGATTGTTCATTGTCTCTCGTATAGCTCATTGGCATTGTTTGACTATTGCAATTGTTTTTGCATTATAACAGCTTGCCATTCATGCGGGGGGGGGATTAGTCATGTGCATATAATTAGCGTTTCATTATATTGGGTT
>NMUG010001880.1:0-16918 GCA_002855965.1 Monotropa hypopitys | reverse complement strand
CTTTTCCAACTTTTTTAATCTTTCGATTATTTCTTTTTCAATCCTTTCAAATTTATCAACAAATTTAAGATCATAGGATTGTAATTTTTCAAGTTTATTGTTTTTAGAATCGATGTCACTAAGGCTCATTATTTCACTATCTTGATATTTTTCATGAAACATACACACATATATCTATGATACAATATTTCATATTCTTCATGAATATTTAGATTGTTCTTGATAATTTTAGAAGAACTCGGAGAAGTATATGTAATAGAATATGCATGTTTAGGGTACATTGCAAAATAAGGATCTATCTCAAGATTTTAATCAACAAGAAGATACTTTGCTCTGATACTAATTGAAAAATACGCAATGGACCGATCAAACTAGTCTGGGGAGTGAATAGACTTTTAAATTTTTTTATCGAAAATATTCGAAAACAAAAATATGTTAGAGGTAGATAAGGAATCACAACAATAATTAATCACCGAAACTGATAATCAAAACAAAGATTCATATTCGATATATCAATAATATGATTCAATCTTGTTACAACGATTAATGGTGATTAAAAATTAAGCGTACCTCCACAAATATATCCTCTTATGAATCTACGGTTCACCAACAAAATGTTAACCAAAGGAATAACACGCAAAGCTCGAAACTAGAACGATCAACAACAATCGAGCAAAAGTAATGACAATGTAACCTTGTTCTTGAAAGTGCAAGCTAACTAACTATGCAAGACAAGATAAAAACACAAAGCAAGAAGAAAATGCACAAGGAAAGGTAAAGAAGAGGAACCCAAGAGATAGTGGTTTGGTTAGGCTTGTCCATGACCTAAACTACATCCACCCTTTCACAATAATGAAGGGTCCACTAAAACAAGATTACTTTACGGGTGATAATCAAACCTTTACAATCCTTAAGCTTCGTTACCAGGTGAGCTCCAACATTGTGATTCTTCCAGGCGATCACTTGTTGCTTTCTTGAGATGCTTTTGGGTGCACTCGAACCATCTTAGCTCTTCCGGGTGGCTAAACACCTTGCAAGTTCTAAACCAAGAACTTGACTAACACTCTCAAGTATAAGAAAAGAACAATGGGAAGACACTTCCCTTACAATGAATAATAAAAACTCTCTCAAGAAATATTACAATGCAGTACAAAATATATATAGAGAGGATGAAAAATAAAGCTAAAGAATGACTTGTATGTAAAGGCACTTGTAGGCTTGAAGTCTCTTGTGTTTCTTGAGCCTTAGATGTGTTTATATAGCCCCCAATGAGAAACTAACCATTTATAGCCATTGGGGCGCATTGTGGTAATTTTGAGCAACTTTTCTCAAGTTTTGAACACAATCTTCACTGACCGGTAGACAACCGGTATGTGATTGGTAGATCGACCGGTATACCGACCGGTGTGCCAGTTTGACACTTCTCGGCTTCTCAGGCTTTGCAACACTCTGCATAAAAAATATAAGGGATTAGTATACCGGGCGGTATATTGGTTGGTGTACCGGTGACTCTTTAGGCTGCCGAGTTGCTCCAAATAAGGTATTGCTTGATCCATTGGTTTGGTTTTATGATTCCCTACAACTTTCCTGAAGACAACAATTTAAAAAAATGTAAGCATAAAAAACCTTGTTAGAATAAACATTTCTAAGTGTAATTTTAAAACCTTTAAGAATATTCAAGAATCACATTAAGCTATTAAATCATACAAGGGACCTAATGAAAATATTATAAGTAAACATTGAAAACATATTTCCTTAGCCTTCTCAAGAGCATTTGATAAAAACAAAAAAATTTAACCATTTAAGCTTATTTTAAGAAAACCTTTCTTGATAAATAAGATCTTAACCATTCAAGCATAAATCATGAAAATAAAATCATTTTAATTAATATTTAATCTGTGTCATAAAAACATCATCAAAACTCTAGGGTCAACAATCCCGTCTTTTTTTATGATGACACAAATCTAGAGAAAATATATTTGAGGATTAAAATGATTTTTTATACAATATGTTAAGTTATAGGTGTTATGTGTAAATAGTTAAGAGTTAAGGGGTCTTTGTGTATTTATACTTTTTTTCTCTTTTTCTCCTTTTGTATATATTTGTTACATATTGTAATACACGGAGTGTGGTTGTTAATATTGAAAAGAGTGTTTTCCTGCGAACATGGTATCAGAGCAATCAAGCAACCCTAGCTGCCGCCAACCACTTTCCGGCCGTCCAACCCGCCAGCGTTAGTCGCCAGCAACCCAGTTGCGCCTCATCTCTATTGCGACTATTGTTCTCGTCTCAAAGGACCTCTGTTGACCATTATTTACCTCAAACGACTGTGTTCGGGTGGTGCATGTTCCTTTTTTTCCCATTCTTGTCGCAAGTGGTGTTCGTTTTTTGGTGCATTGTTCGCCGGTCACCGACGACCTTATTTGGACCTGCGCCAACAACCGACGAGCTCTATCCCGACCTTATTCCGACATTCGCCTATAGCTGCATTTTGTTCGTGGTTTTACGTATAGCGCTTGCCAGGTTCTGGCTACCTCCGACAACCTTCTCCATCACCGCTGCCGTCGCCAGCTTCTGGCGAACATTCATTGAGCTTTAGCGATTTTTTTGAGGATTCAACTTAGTTTTTGGCGTTTGTCAGGTTCCACACCAGTTTTTTTTCTCCAGCAAAGTTCGACGTTCTCCGACAAGGTTATCATGCCTCCGACCAGGTTGTTTTTGCTTTGTTTATCTCTGTTTCATACTCGAAGTTGACTGATTGCTTAACTTGCTCTTGATTTGGGGTTCTTTGATCTGATTCGGAGCCTATAGTGCTTGTTATTGGTGGTCGGTTACTTGTGGAATTGTTGAAGTTTGAGGTCCCGATTGTTGTTTTTTTGTGATTGTATTGTTATGGCGAGTAATTTTAAACTTGTTTCAACCGACCCTTTTTCTTAGGGGGAGTTACAAACTCTTAGGTACCTTCTTGCAAAGTTGGATACTCCATCTACTACGGCTCCTTCCACTACCACTGACTTCTTTGCCCACAGATGTATATATACAAGTGCTTCTTCTGCCACTAGCTCTTCTCCCTGGATAATAGATTCTGGAGCAACAGGTCATATGACAAGTTGTTCATCTTTCTTTGACTCTTATTCTACATGTTTCAGTAAGGATAATATTAGAGTTGCTGATGGTTCTCTATCTTCTATTTCGGGAAAAAGGTTCTATTAATTGTTCTCCAACCATTTCCCTTTCTTCAGTACTTCATGTTCCCAACTTTTCTACCAACCATCTATTTGTTAGTAGTCTTACCGAATCCCTAAATTGCTCCATAACATTTTCCCTACACATTGTGTCTTTCAGGAACTAGATACGAGGAGGACGATTGACAGTGGTAAAGCTCACGAGGGCCTTTATTTTTGGAGTCTGCACCTAATCCAGTTTGTTCACCTTTGTCATGTGGTCAAGCTCTTGCAGCAGATACATGTTCAGCTCTTCCCTTGTTACATCAGTGACATCGTAGATTGGGTCATTCATCTTTTGGATTTCTAGAAAATTTGTTCCGTAATTTGACTAAGCAATGTCTTCGGAGCCAGTTTGTAACAGCCCGCCCCACCCTGCACAATATTGTCCGCTTTGGCTACCAAGTCCCAGTGGACTTCCCAGGGGGTCACCCATCCTTGGACTACTATAGGATGAACACGCTTAACTGGGATGTTCCAATGGGCTTTGACGCCCACACGACTTTAAAAGACCTTGTGCAAGGTAGGTTCATGATCTATTATTTATAGTACACACAACTTACATCTACCAAGCGATGTGAGACTTGTCCACTGACTCGGATCTCTCTCCGGGACTCCAGTTGACACCTTAGACTGCGGTGTCACACAGTTCCTTTGTGAAGCTTGTGAGCTTGCAAAACATAAACGCTCGTTTTATGCTCTTGTCAATCACAGAAGTGATTCACCATTTATGATTATTCATTCTGATGTTTGGGGCCCTTCTCCTATCGCATCTCTGTCTGGTTATTGTTGGTTTGTGACCTCTATTGATTGTTTTACTCGTGTCTCTTGTGTGTATTTACTAAAGGCCAAAATGAGTTCTTTTCGTGTTTTAAATCTTTTCACCAATTGATTCGTACTCAATTTGATGTTAATGTTAAAGTTCTCCGTAATAATAACAGGACTAAGTATATAGATGGGATTTTTCGGGCATATCTTAATGACTTTAATATTCTTTTTTAAACTTCTTGTGTTGCCACTATACAACAAAATGGAGTTGCTGAACGCAACAATCGCCATCTTGTTGAGGTAGCCCACTCTCTATTGTTCACCATGAATGTCCCTAAATATTTTTGGGGCAAAGCTGTCCTTAAGTGTAGCTTTTTTTATCAATCACATGCCATCTAGTGTTCTCCAATTTCAAACTCCGATTAAGTTTCTCCTAGGTTGTTCTCGGGTATCATCTCTTTCAAACTCCGATTAAATTTCCATCTGGTAATGATTCTATTCCTTCTATTATTGATGATCTTGATGCTCATATTGCTTTTAGAAAGGGAGTTAGATAATGCACTCAATATCCCATCTCTTAGTTTGTTTCTTATGAACGTTTATCTCCTTCGTATAATGCTTTTGTGTCGTCTCTTTCTTCTATATCCATTCTACAGAATTGACAGGAATCATTTATGATACCTAAGTGGAAAGGAGCTATGGTGGAGGAGATGACGACTTTGGAAAAGAATGGCACTTGGGAGCTAGTATCTCTTTCAACATGGAAGAAACCTGTGGGGTGCAAATGGTATTCACTGTGAAACACAAAGTTGATAGGACAGTTGAGAGATACAAGGCAAGACTTGTTGCTAAGGGTTTTACTCAAACCTATGGTATTGACTACGAGGAGACATTTGCCCCCGTAGCAAAGATGAACTCTGTGCGAGTTCTGCTCTCTTGTGCTGCCAATTTGAATTGGCATCTTCATCAGTTTGATGTGAAGAATACATTTCTCCATAGTGAGTTAGAGGAAGAGGTGTACATGGCTATCCCACCTAGAGCATGGTTTGGAAGATTTTCAAAGGCTATGTCGAGGTTTGGTTACAGGCCATGGAGATCATACTATATTCATCAAGGGAGATACTAGTAAGATTGCTATCCTTATTGTTTATGTTGATGATATAATAATGACATACAATGATGTGGAAGAGATTCTTAGTCTTAAATCTAATCTGTCTCAATAATTCGAGATTAAGGATTTGAGTTCACTAAGATACTTCCTTGGTATGGAAGTGGCAATGTCTGATATGTTGAGATGTAGACCTGTAGATTCTCATATCGAGGGAAATCATCACCTCAGTGTTGATATAGGGAAGCACACTAACAAGGAGAGATATCAGCGTCTTGTGGGTCGATTGATATACTTAGCTCACATTCGAACGGATCTTAGTTATACATTGGGCGTGTTTAGTCAATTTATGTATGATCCTCGTACTTCACATCTAGATGCAGTGTATCGTATCTTGAAATATCTAAAATTAGCTCCAGGAAAATGAATTTTGTTCTCTAATCATGTTCATCCTCGGTTGGAGGCATTTATTGATGCTGTTTGGGCTGGTTCTCTAGATGATATGCACTTCTTTCTTCTTCCTCTCCCTCACGTTTTTCTCTATTTCTCCTCGTATGTTTGATAAAACAAAAGCATACGGTGGAAGTATATGACGAGTATAGGATAGAATCTTAGCGTAGGATTCTATGTTATTAGGTATATGGTAACTATTATAAACCATCGCCTCTTATCATTTCATTTAAACTCCAATTTTAATCTAACTAAAACTAATTAAATTACTACAAAATCACATATGACCAATAAATCACATATGTATAATTAAAGGCATAAAGCATATAATTATCTAAATTAAACTAACCCAAAAATCACTTGAGTATTATTAGATACATAAAACACCGTTTTAGCTAAATTAAACTAAATAAAAGGAAATTATCACAAATTAAATTGTAGGGTATTACATCCGTACATCCTGCTGATTTCTTTTTTGGTCGTTTGTATGTTATGTGGCATGTGTCACCATCACTGTAACCTTAATCTTCTAAATACATAAATTATTTGGCTGATTCACTATATGTTTTTTGTCCCCTTGCATTGTTCAACTTTTGGTGGTGCTGTTGACTGTTTTATAGGTGTGAGGAAAGCCTCGGGAACTGACGATTCTTCCACAAAGATCTTACTTCAAGTTTCCAATACGATGAAAGATATTTTAATTTCCATGCTGTCAGACGATAACTTTTCTGAGGTAATTGCCATGTATGGACGGGTCAATGTTTTAAAAGACGCTGGGTGCTATACGGGCGGTCGATGAGGTTTTAGCGCTAAGAGAATTAATATTTACATTATACAATAATAAATAATGCATGAGATTTTTTATAACATTAAATATATAATATTTGTGACCTAATGCTCTTTTTGGTTTGATTTGATATCAAATATATAATATTTAGTCTTAGTCGCGGTGGACCACTACAGCCTAGCTCCTAGGTATAGCCTAGGCGGCCCCAGATGGGGCCTTTTAGAATACTGTGCAGAGTGTAACATGATGATAACATTGATTGTTAATTAAAAAATTAACGGCCATTTGGAACCTATGAAGGGAACCACTGGTGATGCAGTGATAAAAACTCAGCTCAATAATTTTAAGGTCTTGGGTTCGAGTCTGAACACAATCATTTTGTGTATTATTACTAAATGTTAGGCTTGTCCTCGTCTTTTCCCCTTCCCAAACATTGATTGTTAATTGATAACAAAAAAATATTTGCATAGTGCTCGAACGTACGCCCGAATTTAGTTCAAATGGGAGTGTTGCGGTTCTTTTTAGTTCCTTGAAGCGTGACTTTATATTGAACAACATTTTTGTGAGCCGATGGTTCAAAATTTTTTGAAACTCTATTGCTAAACGAATGTAATACATGGATTTCTTCTCTTGGTTATGAGACGATGATACCCCACATATCTTGTTTGAGTTGACTGGTATATCAGGTACAATTACTCATCATATATTTCTCTTACTCGATGCTCCTATTTATTTATTTGTTTAAGTTTTTGCACTTCTGTGCCCAGAGGGCACTTAGATATTAGAGTGGAAATGAGAGATTAGGACATATTCAGGGCGTTTTCAAAATCAAAGCAATGCATGTAAGTTTGAAAGTATTCTGCTGCGGTACTATTTGAGAACTTATATATGTTATGCTCAAGTAAGGTACATAAAAACGAGTTTCCAAAGCGTTTTTGGCTTACGCACCATTAGCGGTAGAATCATAGAAGTGGTGGAATAGACCAGAGTTATTTAAGGCGCGAGGCGCACTGAGGCGCAAAGATCCCGTGCGGTCTAGGTGCGAGACGCAACCCAAGGCGCGTGTATCATCGAAGCGAGGCACACCAAGACACCTAAAAATGACAAAACTGCACTACTCCGCCGCTCATTCTTCCATCATCGCCATCTCGAGTGTTTTCAATCTCGATCGAATTCCCCCTCCTCCCATCACCACAACCTACGCATCTCTTACCACAACCTCGATTGTCAACTTCGATGACGTGAAAGATCTCTTCTTCTCCGTCTCCATGGCCAAGCTACTCTGGTCAGCATTCAACCTCCACGTACCAGCGATCGAGCCGACGATCGATTTGGGCATGTGGGTCATGAATTCCAAATTCATTCACACCCCTTACCTTCGTGACGTGACGTTAGGGGCAATCGAACATATGTTTTACAATCATTTCTGTGCAGGGCCTGATCCTTCAGCTGCGGCTCGAATGATGACAAAGATTTAAGTAATAGTTATTAGATGTTTGTGTGACCGAACACTCTATATTCTTCTTTGCATTATCTTCTTCAAAAAATAGACGGTGCTTGAAGGAAGGACTATATCTCTTATTTCCAAATAATCTTTATTGTTTTGCGTCGTGCCTAAAGGCACAAACAATTACTAGTTTAACAATATATCAAATAGTTTTTGCCTCTTTACCAACCAATCCTCCTTTCGTTTACTTAATTATGCGATCGATAGGAAATGTCTCAGCCCCCAATTGAATGACTCCAAACTAGTGTCATGTTCTCAGGAAAAAGACTATGCTTGAAGACATGAAATCAAACTTTGGAGATTTACAAACACTGTCTATCATAATTAAAAATGTTTTCCCCACCCAAGAACTAGACACGAGTCTTCTGAAAAAAAATCCAAACAACAGTTCCCATCAAAATTATGCAGATGCAAATATACAACATATTTGAAGTATATACTGTATATATACATATATATGTATTATACACAAATATACGTAATATATACTACACATATACACACATTATATACATATTACAAGAGTGAGCGTGCGAGCGAGAGAAAGAGAGAGAAAGATCAACTGACCTATAGGGGAGATGGAGATTGACTCATGGACCATTCGCTTGACTGGAAGTGTATAGGGTTGAGTTCGACTAGAGAGAGATGTACAGATCGATTGAAAGTGTTACAAAAAATAGAGTTTCCTTAAAATGAAAGAGGCGTGCGCCTCTCGCCTTGGCCACGCCTCAGTCGCACCTCTCGCATGTGGTGGCGCCTCGCACCCCACGACACCCCAACCTCATTTGTGCCTTTCACAATGTGGGAATAGACATTGCAATTATTGTGCACCGGGCCCCTGAAAGACCCAACCGCAGCCAAGATTGATGGTGGCTATGATAACAGAGTAGAAGAGACATACTAAACATATGAAAATCTAATATGGGAGAAATGGAAAACTAACAATCAGATGAGAGGACTTGTATCAACAAAAAGCGAGTGAATACTTATAAACGAGCTACAATGGAGTTTTTCTTAGTAGAGAAAACCCTACTTTCCTCTCCCAAGTCTTATTCTCACGAGTTCAATTATCTCTACCATAACCTCTCTTGTCAAGACTAAGAAAACCTAGTTTAAACCAAGAACACCAAAGAATTAGTGTAATAACCGTTCCCTTATTTAAATAAAGTATTTCCTTTTAAAATGTTTTGCATGAATTTTAGAAAGGTCATGGTGTATATAGAATGCTTAATTTTAAACTTAGTCATATCATGGTATGATATATGTGAATGCATTCTTATTAATCACTTGTTAGAATTTGAGTAAGGGTATTGAGGATCCTAGAGTAAACATATTCTTGAGATGTCCTATGGTAATTTGAGGATAAGAAATTGGAAGTTGTGGTCATTGGAATATTTGGTTTGTTACGTAAGTCATTGGAATTGTATTTGAGGTTGTAAATGAACTTGAGAAGGTTATAGAGTAGCCTTATAATGTAAATTTGATGTCTAGAATGATGGAGAAGTGTTTGGGTTGGAGTTTGGAAGGTTGGATAACAAATTGGTGAAGTTTGGAAGCCTTGCTGGGATGCTCGTCCGGACCATGCATTGGGTTCATCTGGACGAGGTGGGCAGAAAGATGTATTTTTGTGTTCTGATGGTTCGTCCGGACGAGGGGTTGTGGCCGTCCGGACGAGGTGACCAGAGGATGTGTTGGGCTGTTTAGGAGGGGATCGTCCGGACCATAGGGTTTGGTCGTCCGGACGAGGATGGTAGTCCGGACGAGAGTGATGGTCGTCTGAACGAAGCGTCGCTGATGTGCGGTTAATTAAGGGTAAATTTATATTTTTGGTTACGTAATCGGTTTCTAAGTACCCTAAAACGTATTAGGGTTATAACCCGAGTATATTGCCTCCCTTTTGTGCCTCTAAACATTTGAGAGAGATCTAGAGAGAGATTGAGGAAGAACTGAGCTTTTGGGGAAGAAAAATCAAGGGAATTTGAAGATTTGTGAAGGGTTCTTCTTGAACCTAACCCTAATCCGTGGTAAGTGATCTAAGTCCTTGATTTCTGTGGTTTTCCTTCTTTTAAATCCATGTTTTGATGGAGGTATCTTGGGTATATAGCCATAATTTCATGTGTGTGTGCATAATCGTGAAAGTTATGGGAAAAACTTGCATAATCTTTATGATTGCATGTATGTGGTTGAGTTTGGCATATGGGAAGATCTAGATTTCTAGATCCACAAAGTATTGTGCTTACGAATCATTTAGCCTTCTATTATTGACCCTTGTACATTATATTGATTGTTTTGGATTGTGGTTACATGTTCGGAATTGAATAATCGTGAGGCAACCGAAAATTAAAGGAAATCACTCAATCTAAGAGGTTTCGGTGAGTGTATGAAATATTTTATTTCATTAGTACGATGTGTTTTTATTTGAATAAATTAGTTGTTTTGTTGATGGAAACAAAGGGCCATTCGGCATGAGTTAAGGAAAAATGTTTTATTGGCGGTGGATAGCCGAAGAATATCCACAAAACATAATTTGGCTGTGGATGGTCGAAGAATATCCACAACATAACTATAGAAGGGGGACGTCCCATAGCTCAAGAGATGACTTGAGCAAAGTGTTTTGTTGGCGGTGGATAGCTGAAGAATATCCACAAAACGCGATTTTGGCTGTGGATGACTGAAGAATATCCACAAAAATTATATTTGGCAACGGTAGCCAGAGAATACCGAAAATTGAAATGGAAAAAAGTTTTAGAAAAAAAGTGTTTTGGCCAATGTTGTTAAAAGAGTTTTCCTTTATTATTTCAAAATTTTAAATTATATATCGCACACTCTGGTTTCCTTGTTTTTGGCTTGGAAACCAGGTAACATGATTAGAGGTCCACTACGAGGCGCTTGGGGAGATGATTCTTGGCTTGGCAGGGTTTGGCCCATGTGGCAAGCAACATATCGTAAATAGTTTCTTTTCTGTACTTTGATTTTTATTTTACCTTGGGGCACTTTAGTTTCATGTCTTGGTTGATAGAGGCATTGGTATTCATTTTGTGTTATGAAGTTGAATTGGGTTTTCATAGTTGTTTGAATGGAAGTTATGAGATTAAGTTTTATGATGGTGTTTCCCTATTCTTGGAGTCATAGTAGAATTTGTTGGAATGATTAGTTGGTTTGAGAGACGTAAAGAAAGTTTTTTTTATTTCCGCACTTTATTTTAGTTTATTTGGAATGGGATGTTATAATTAGAGATTGCCACAAAGTTCTTTTGAGGATGAATCAAAGGTTTACCAACGAACAGATTTCCACCAAGTGATCAAAGGTTACATTACACAAACAACATAGAGCAAAAGATTTTCCAAATGCGAAGGCCTACCAAGCCTCCGTAGAGGATGCATCCATGAAGATTTAGCATATTCTCGTGGAGGGACACAAGAAACTATGAAAGTTCACCACCAAACCGTATGATTCTACCAATGTCCCTCAAGGGTCTCCCATGGAACTAAGAAGTCCAACCCTAATGGATAGACATGTTATATCTATAGGCAAATAATCCCTCCTAAAGTTTATTCATGTCAAACTTGGTTTCCTTGCACTCCAACTTCAAAAACCAACAAGGGAATATTCAAAACCAAGCTTTTGGAAGTCCAAAACTTACTCAAGACGGCCAAATAAGTTAAGACATCTATTAAAATGTTTTGCTCTGCATTAGGTTAAGATAATGCCTAAATGGGTTGAGCTCGGCCCAATTGGAAGAAAAAAACTTGTATTTTTCATATATGTAAACACTATACAAGATGTGAATTTATACAAGAGGAGATTATACTTCTAAGGAAAGGAAATCAAATCTTAAGGTAATGTAATCAAGAATAATTAACCAAAACTATACAAGGAAATATTATGGTCAAACATAACCAAAAATAAGGACTTTACAAAAGAAAAAATATATCCTAATTAAGTCATAATATCTTTTATTTCCAACACTCCCCCTCAAGCTGAGGCAAAAATATCAACGAGTCCCAGCTTGACAAGAGATGACTGTAGCAATGAAGGACCAACGGACTTGGTGAACATGTCGTCAGTCTGATCAAATGAGGGAAAAAAGTTTGGGGTAATAATGCCGAGACGAACTGTTTTCCGAATAAAGTGAATATCAACCTCTATGTGTTTCGTTCTCTCATGAAGAACAGAGTCAGAAGATAGCATAATAGTAGATCTATTGTCACAGAATAGATCAGCCGAATCCATTACGAGAAAACCCAACTCAGTCAGAAGGGAGTGAAGCCAGAGAATCTCACAAGTGCCTTGAGCCATTACACGGTACTCGGCTTCGGCAGAAGATCGTGAAACAACAACTTGTTTCTTACTTTTCCATGATATGAGATGACTACCACGGAAAGTGCACATACCAGAAGTAGAGCGTCTATCACTCTTTGACCCTGCATAATCTGCATCTGTAAAACAGGAGAGACCTGACTGAGCTCCTATTGTATAAAAAAGTTAAGACTAGGACAAGTCTTGAGATACCGAAGAATGTGATAAACTGCATCCAAATAAGAGGTACGTGGAGAGTGCATAAACTGACTCACAACACTGACAGCAAATGTAAGGTCCGGTCACGTGTTCGTCAAGTAAATGAGACGACCCACAAGACACTGATAAACAGAAAGATCTGATATCAATTCTCATGATTCTGCTGACAATTTAAGGTTCGGATCCATAGGAGTGGAGGCAGACCTATATCCAAGCATACCTATATCTTGAAGAAGATCAAGGGTGTACTTTCGCTGAGATAGGGATATGTCTTGGCGAGACCGAGCAATCTCAATGCCAAGAAAATACCGCAAAGGACCCAAATCTTTAATATCAAATGACAACCCGAGATCCTTCTTTATCTTAGCAATACCAGATGCATCATTGCCAGTGATAATAATGTCATCAACATAAACAGAGATGATAATACACTGATCCTGAGAGTGACGTCGAATAAAGAAAGTATGGTCTGAGTGACATCGAACAAATCCCATAGACAGAATAACATCACTAAATTGACTAAACCATGCTCGGGGGGACTGTTTAAGACCATAAAGGGTTTTTCGAAGGCGACAAACTTTTCCTGAACACTTCCCCTTAGCCCGAAAACCTGGTGGAAAATCCATGTATATAATCTCTGACAGATCACCATTGAGAAATGCATTCTCGACATCCAGCTGATGAAGCAGCCAAGAATAGGAGGCAACACGAGAGACCAGAAGTCGAACAGTGGTTAGTTTAGCCACTGGGGCAAAGGTGGCACCAAAGTTCTTACCCGGAATCTGAGTGTAGCCTTTCGCAACAAGGCGGGCTTTATATCGGTCTATAGAGCCATCTGCCAGATACTTCACACTAAAAACCCACTTACAGCCAACTGTGCGTGTACCAGCGGGTAAATCAACAAGCTCCAATGTCTGATTTTGCTAAAGGGCATCCATTTCCGCTTTCATAGCATTCACCCACTATGGATTCTGGAGAGCCTCATGAACAGATCGAGGAATAGAGACAGAGTCAATTTTACCAAGACAAACCGGATAAGAATCTGAAAGGCCTTGATATGAAAATACTTGGAGATAGAATGATTATTACTTTCAGCCAAAAAATATCGAGCGGGGGGGCGATGAACACGGGTAGGATAACGTGGAGAAGCAATATCAGGGGAAATAACAGAAGGTAAGTGAGAATGAGAGATACCTGAATCTGGAGAAGACGTTGGCAGAGGGTCAGAGGAGCGAGGACGGCGGGAGTAAACCTGCAATGGATCATGAATGATAACAAGGGGGAAATGAGTCACCAGTGGAATCAAGAATAGGAATGCGCCTAGGTTGTGTGGAATCTTTGGCAACAACATGCTCCACTGGTGTTTGTCCTGCAGAGGGAAAAGAGCCTAAAAAGAAAGGAATAGTATCTAGAAAAGTAACATCCAAAATGTGATGTATATGACGAGTAACAGAATCATAACAGCGATACCCCTTTTACATGGAGGAATATCCCAAAAAGACACAACGAATAGCTTTGTCATCAAGTTCAGTGCGAGTAGGACTCTTATTTTGCACAAAACAAGTGCATCCAAAGACGCGAGGCAATAATGGAAAGAGAGCAGCATTGGGTTTAAGAATGTGAAGTGGTGTTTTCTTTGAAGGACACGGCTGATGGTACAATTAATAAGATATGTGGCAGTGAGAACAACATATGCCAGAAATATTTAGGGACATTCATACCTCGCAAGAGACATCTAACAACAGACATAATGTGACGATTTTTACGTTCTGACACACCATTTTGTTCAGGTGTTTAGGGACACATAAGCTATTGAAGAATTCCATCTTGATTAAGAGCAGACCAAAATTCATCAGTGATATACTCCCAACCATTATCAGACCGAATATTACGCACCACAGTATGATATTGGGTTTTAATCATTTGTAGAAAATTTTTAAAGTGAGTAAAAACTTCGGATTTTTCTTCATAAGATATACCCAAGTGCAACGGGTCAATAAAGGTGACATAATAACGGTAGTGAGACAAGGCAGTGACAGGTGAAGGACCCAAGACGTTAGAATGAATAAGGTCAAAGGCACTAGGTGTACGGTGCATACGATGGATATAAGTAGTGCGAGTATGTTTTGACAATTCACAAGTGACACATTTAAAATCCTTGCAAGCTTTATTCAAAGATGGAAATAACTGACATAAATACTGAAAGTTTGCATGTCCTAAACGAGCATGCCATAAATCTAAAGTTTGAGGAGAGGAAGTGGAGGAATTATCAACTGGTAAAATAGAAGCTTGCAGACTAGATGAGGACATTTTGGGAGAAGGAGGATCACCAAAGTAGTAGAGACCATCACGCTCATAACCCCTGCCAAAAATCTTCTTCGAAGTCAGATCCTGCAAGAAACAACGATTGGGCAAAAAGACAATGGCACAATTCAGGTTTTTCGCAAGACGGCTCACAGAAAGAAGATTATAGGCAAAATTAGGGACATAATATATAGATGAAAGAATGATGTCCGAAGATAAGCGGGCATTACCTTGACTATGGATGGGAATGGAGGACCCATCAGCAATACAAACAGACTGATCAATGGAGGTAACTGGAGAAGTAAAAGTAGATAACTCACCAGTCATGTGATTATTAGCTCCAGAATCCAAAATCCAAGTGGGATGACCTGACTTACCGTGAAGAGCGATAGAAATACCTGTAGCAAGAGCAGCCATGGGGCCAGAAGACGAAGATGCTTCCTTTTCAATATCACCCATGAGCCTAGATCTTGAAGTCCCTGTGAGAGGATATCGTCTGACTGTCATGAGCAATAGAGATGGCGACGACGAGCAAGGATGCGCGACAATACACCGCTGTGTGATGGTGTCGGCAAGAGATCCCGCAAGAGATGGCTCGCGACTGAAAAAACTTGTAACGGATTGGATACCACTAAGGGCACCGCAAAGGGAGGTGCCGACGAGAGAGGGCTCCGGAGTGGGAGACGTCGGCGTGATAGGACACCGCAGAGGGAAGTGCCGCCGTGAGAGGCGCCGGAGAAGGGAGCTGGATACAAAATAAAAAAAACCAGATCTGAAAAAACTCAAATCTGAAAAAACCTAGAAAATCACCGGGGATTCACGAAGGCTTACGGAAGCTGGCGATTGAGGTGAGAGGATGCCGGAGGTTGGCGATAGTGCCAGTGGTGGCGCAAGGGTCAGACGACGTCGGCAACATGGTTGTGCACACAAGACGAGGGTTTTGAGGTCACGGCTGAGGTCTCGCGTCTGGGGAGCAAGATGGCCAGGTGGACGGCCGGAGATTCCTGACAACAGGAGGCGACTCAAGGCAACCGAGGACGACGTCAGGCGGTGATTAGAGACGGCAATGGGAGGTGACCGGAGACGATGCCGGAGAAGGCCTGGCGATGGCCGACGATGCTTGCGAAGGCAGGATGAAGGTTGGACAAGGCCTGGAGATGGCCAATGACGGATGGCGAAGGCCAGCGTTGGCCGACGAAGCTACTACGACAGCAAATCTAGAGTTGCGGCTAGGGTTTTACACGAGAACAAGATTTGGCTCTGATACCAAATTGGAAGAAAAAAACTTGTATTTTTCATATATATAAACACTATACAAGATGTGAATTTATACAAGAGGAGATTATACTTCTAAGGAAAGGAAATCAAATCCTAAGGTAATGTAATCAAGAGTAATTAACCAAAACTATACAAGGAAATATTATGGCCAAACATAACCAAAAAATAAGGACTTTACAAAAGGAAAAATCTATCGTAATTAAGTCATAATATCTTTTATTTCCAACAGGCCCCAACAAGAATTGGAGGTCCAAACGGGATAAGCAAAGTGTCACACCCCATCCCGAACACTACCTATATAGCCTTTTCTAGGTAGGATGGTCCCAGACCCTTCTCATATATATGATAAACTAGTGATAGCCCGTGCCGATGGCACGACGCGACAGAATAGAAAGCGCAACACAATATCTAGGGGTACGACAAAACTTTGGGTGTTAGTAGTGCATTCGACACTGATTCGTGCCTTCGGCACTCATGATGAGTGACGGGTACTCGATACGGGTTTTCGGTATACCCTGTGTCGATGGCACAGAGTGACAGAATAGAAAGCACAAAACAATATCTAAAGGTACGACGAAACTTTGAGAGTTAGTAATGTCTTCGACACTCATGATAGCGATAGCCCGTGCCGATGGCGGACGATAAAATCGAGACCACAACACATTAACCGTGCCTAAATGCACGATGCAACAAATTCTGAATACAACCGTGCTTGATACATATCTTCTCATATATGCATCTGTGTCTACATATTCCATTAAAAAAATTAAATAAATAGACGAGACTCCAGAGTTGCAATAACAATCATAAAATTTAAAAAAGATATAATATAATTTTTTTTATCACTAATCGAAATCTATACTCCATATTTAATACATACACGTTTAATACAAAAATAGTTTGACAATGTAAAAATAATGTGGTAAATGCAACATTCAGTGATTCAAAACTAAGACATGAAAAATACACAGATA
>NMUG010001879.1:0-16922 GCA_002855965.1 Monotropa hypopitys | reverse complement strand
ACCTTAGTGCGGTACTTGATTCGATCTCCTGCACGTCCGATTTCCAGGTCGAATTACTCTCCCTCTTCTCCTCTCTCCTTCTCTCTCCCTTTTCCTTTTCTCTTAATTTTTCTTATGATTTTCTTTTTAATTTAGTTATGATAATATTGAACAAATTAATTAAATTTCTTTTCCTTTGGGTTATGCTATGGTGCGGGAAGGTTTACCATAGTTACGGTGGTCTTTAAGTCCATTTTTACGTATTTTCAGTATTATACGTTTATTCCTTTTAACTTCTTTTTATTTCTAAAATTCTTTTCTCACTTTCAAAAATTTCGATATCTTACAAAAAATTCTTATTCGATTATTCGGGCTTGATGTAAAAATTTAAATTCTAATCACGAACTTTAAAGTCTCATAGTTACTTTTAATTATCCTTAAACTTGATTATATTTACTTTGGAAAATCAGGGTTCTACATAATCCATAGTGCGGGACACCTGATGACATGTGGCTTTATATATTGAATATTTGGATAGCACGTGTCGCATTGCAAACTTGTGGCCAAAGAATCTAGATTTACCCTTTACACGTGAATAATCATGGTTTACCCTACCACAATTGCCCCCCAATTTTGGCTACTTCAGCAGCACAATCGGAGTGGACAAAGCTAAATAGTCAGCTTATACGTCGTTGTTTCAATTATCGATAAAGTCTAATCATCATTTCTGTTTCGAGCATCTCTCATTAATGTGCATTTAATGCAATGGGACCCAAACACTTCTTTTGTCATGACCCAAACCCAACCTCCGAGGTCATCATGTTAGAGTATCAGGTGATTTACCAACCACCTCAAGCATTTCTCAACATAATCTTAAAAGAAAAATACAAAATTGAGGATAATAGCACAAAAAAAGAAAATATATATATGGACATGTCTCTAAAAATAAAACACATGTCTCGTAGTATTTTACAACCCAAACCAAAAAGGACATAATTGTAAAATAATGTCTCAGAGCATACTATCATAAACTATACACAACTAACACTTACATCTTCATTTATCCTCTCAATATGTACGAAGATCTACTGATACTGAAATTGATACTCTTCACCTGAAAAATATTAAATTTTATAAGCTAAAATCTTGCATGAGTGATGTGGCACATAAATACAGGTTTTATGCCATGGATATGAAAAAGGGTATAAAATAGTGTATTGTTTCCACAATATAACAGAGTCCATAAACTAAATCATAAAATCATAACTGAATCATAAATATATACCAAAACTATGAATATCGTACTGAAATCATAGCATAACAGAAAATACCAATGCCACAACAGAATTAAGTCATAATCAGAATCATAGTCAGTAACCATAGTCGGGTGGTTGTTTCCTCTTTTGACCTTTTGGGCTGCGACTGTACCTTAAGTTACTGGGCAGTCGACAGTTGATCCGGAGGCTTGTGTAAGTTTCCTGCAAAGACAAGAAAAGGGTCAACCTGATTGGCTCCTGCAAAACAAGGGTTAATGCCTTTTTCGAAGAAGATGACCGAAGATAGCTAGAGTGAGCCGGAGACCTGGGATTAGAAGAAGAATCCTATGAACAGTACCTTGGAGGGGTATTTATAGGGATAGGTTGACTTGGGGCCCAAGTTTGGCACGTGGGACGCGCGTCGCGGGCTCCCTCGTATGGTGTTGGCCTTGATCATTGCACGTGTTGGGCTAGATGGATCAGTGCAGTCAGTGGGCCGGTGCAGTCGTACGGACAGGGAACAATCATTCAAAGCGCTTTGTTCTGGGTTACTGCCAACAGGTAGACCCTCCGCTAAATAGCCAATCGGCCAGGAGCCATGTCCTTGCCACAAGGAACACGTACAATGCTCTATCGAACGACATAGTAGTCCGAGGTCTGGGGAATGCTTGACCGATGGGTGGACCCTCCGCTAAATAGCTGATTGGCTGGGAGCCATGTCCTTGCCACAAGGAGCACGCCCGATGCTCTATCGAACGACATAGTAGCCGGAGGTCTAGAGATGTTTGGTGTGTTGCGAGGTCTGAGCATAGGTTGGCTCCCTCAGAGGTTTTGCAGTGTTCACCGAAGGAGGATTGCCGAACCACAGGTCCAGCCCTTTGGGTATGGGAGGATGCCTGTCAAAAAGTCGTAAGGCTAACGAATCGAGACATTGTAGGACGCTTGGAGTCTGAAGATGGGCTGTCTGCATATCCCTTACTGTAATGGGTCCGATTCTTCCAAGACAAGGTCCGGCTACCACAATAGCCCCTCAATTGTTTTCAACTTCATTGGGAAAGATTGATCCTGGGCTACCGGACACTTTGCTTCGATGTGTCGGCTCTCATCGGGCTTGTATTGACACCATCTGATGGTGATAGGGGAGTAATTAAATACCGATGTCAGTATTCTATCACATGTCTTATCCTGATTCGTTGGTCAAATGGTCTTCATCGGTATTTGTGTACAAATTAAACAGACAGTTGTGATTGTGACTCATACCTGGTGTAGGCCTATAAATAGGCTGCTGTAGTTGAGCATATGGGATTCGCATCACGCATTCAGATCCTCCATAGAGCTTTCTGTCCTTTGGTCATTGTCCTTCGGCAACCAACATGGCTCAAGTGGTCGACCTCAGTTCTACTAGCTTGAGCTCGGATTCATACTCCCTATTCCAGCTCAGCTCTGACGAATCGGCTCCTGATGTTAACTACAGAGTGTCTGACCCAACTGGGGAACTGGATCCGGAAGTCCACCCTCAAGCTAGTGGTCAAACTCGGATTGTCCGATACTTTTCTGAAGATGATGAGCTTGCGTATGATGCTCGGGGAGGCTACTCAGGCAGGGCCTTCGGAGACCGTGACCCCAGGGATCCGGGCGAGGACCGGTACTGCCCTTATTTGGATTACTTCCGCGGTGATCTGAGCAAGATTGATGAATTCCCCCGTCGGTATGGGATCCCGATGTCCATCGCTTTGGCATAGGTGGGGGCGCTAGTTACCTATGCGGAGGAATAAATAACCGTTCCTCTGATGGCAATCACCGAAGGAGGATTGAAGCTTACTCTCGATCGGCTGCTCTAGGCCTTCTTGTATGTATTTAAGCTCACTCCTTGCTAGTTGTCGGTCAATATTTATCGAATTATCTGCTTTGTCTAGGCATTGTGTGAGAGGGAGGATTTGGAGACACGTCTAGCGGACCTTATGGACTTATTCTCACTTTCTCATAATAGAGAATCCAGTAGGTACTTTATTTCAGTGCATAAGCCATACGAGGACATTATTCTGAGGCTGTCAGACTCCGAGAGGTGGGCGACACTTACATCCAACTTTTTGGGTAGTATAATTTCCATCCGGATGAAGAGCGTCTGTAAAGCTTCTTGGAGGACTGGAAGACCAGGGGAAGAGGAAGGCAGTAGCGACTCTCCATGGTCGTGCACCCTCCCAGAAGAAGTCTAGCCTTTTTCAATACTTCGTGGGAGGACCTTCGACGGTTAGGGAAGGGATGTCGCAGAGCTTGGAAAGGAAGCCCCAATCCACCCACCAACCCCAATCATGACTGCGGTGGAGGAAGCTTTTGCGAGTATTCTGGTGGTTCCTCCGGCTACTTCTCTAGAATTACATGGGGTGAAGAAGGAGCCCCTTGACTTTGATGAGATGCCGGAGGGGTTATGTACATCGCCACACAGATAGTACCCCCCATCCGACTAATCTCGGCTTGTTTGAACCCTGGGCTCCCAATTTCCTCAAGTATTTCAGAGTGCCTGTTCTGACATCGGATAGTGTGAATGCCGACCCGATAGTTGCACATCCCCTCCTCCGGGCACAATAGCTGCCAGCTTGTCGCGCCGGAAAATTTTCCCGTCCTTCCCTCGTCTCCTCTCTTCGGGAGGAGTCGTTTTCTGGGACGGGAGAATCCGCGCTATTGGGTTTTATTTAAAAATAGGGTTTGTTTGAAAAATGGGTGACGACCTGAGTGTGCTGGTTTAGGAATTTTGGAGTCGCCACTCGGCATTTTATTCTTGGTGTGCCAAGTCACCGCTATTTTATTTAAAATGAATATTTAAAAGATGTTATTTTATTTGAATAAAATGTCTTTTTGTTTGGTAAGGTGTCTGCAAACCAGAAATTCGAAGTTCGGGGATTAAATTACGAATGGGGAAGGTGTTAGGCACCCCACTCGCCCTTTCGGTACTTTCATTTTTAAAAGTAAATCTTTTAAGGATCCGAAATCAATTGTTTTCTTGGCTAGATAAAAGAATAATTATTACTGATATGAATGAAATGAATTGAAGATTAAATAGCAAATGGGTAATAGTTGTTGACGGGCAAATTTCGGCCTGATTATTTAAAAAGAAAGAATTATTTTTTAACCGGATGAAACTTCGGCGAAAAAATAGTTTTCTACAGTCGGACGGAACTTCGACTGCATTTGGGAAAACGATTTTATTTTGTTAATGTAGTTTTATTTACAACAGTCAGACGGAACTTCGACTGTGTTTTTAGAAATAGATCTGAGCTGGACGGAGCTTCGGCTGAAAAAGGTTTTCTACAGTCGGACAGAATTCCGACTGCGTTTGAAAAGTGATTTAGTTTTCTTCGGTCGGATAGAACTTCGACCGGTTTGGAGAATCAAACTTGAGCCGGACGGAGCTTCGGTTGAAAATGATTTCTACAGTCGGACAGAATTTCGACTGCGTTTGAAAAGCAATTTTGTATTTTACTGTCGGATAGAGCTTCGACCAGTTTTAAAATATCTTATTTGTTTTCTTTGTTTATTTATTTTGTTTGGGAAGTTCCAAAGAATATTAAATGATCCGGCATGACCCGGGTCATAAAGCATTCTTTTAATCCGAGTCTGATAGCTACTGCAAGCTTTCACTTCAGAGTACGGATTTGAGGAACTTGTTTTTGTTTTAAAAGTGTTTTTGACGTTTTTCAGTCGGACAGAGCTTCGACTGTGAAAAACGATTTTTCTATTTTTGGGTCGGACAGAGCTTCGACCACGAAAAGAAATTTTATAAAACGTTTGCTTTTTTTAGTGGAAATTCCACAGAATATCAAACGCTCCGGACGGATCCGAGTTGTAAGACATTCTTTTAATCAGAGTCTAATAGCTACTGCCATCTTTCACTTCAGAGTACGGATAAAGGAATTGGTTTTTCATTTTAAAAGTATTTGCATATTTTTTAGTCGAACAGAGCTTCGACTGTATTTTGAAAAATGGGGAGGGGAATTATTATTATTATTATTTTTTTTAAGTGTGAAAAATCCCTCAGAATATCGAGTGCTCTGGACGGGGCCGAGTCACAAGGCATTCCTTAAATACGAGTCTAGTAGCTACTGCAAGGTTTCACTCTAGAGTACGAATTCCGGAATTTAATTTTATTTGAAAGTATTTTGGGGAAAGCGAAAGTTAATCGCTAAAGAGAGATAGAATGTATATGCTGTAATATGTATATATGGACAGGCTTATAAGATATCATATATATAAACCGAGCTGGATATATTCCGAGCTAGATGACAAGTACATATATAACAGTTAAGATATCGTATATATAAATCGAGCTGGATATATTCCGAGCTAGACGGCAAGTATATATATAACCGAGCTGGATATATTACGAGGTAGAGAGCAGGCATTTTAAGGCGAAGACGTTTTTATGTTCTTCTCATTTGCGATAGCGGAGCAGGCATAGCCAAGTATGTGCCAAATTCTAACGAGGAGAATGACATAAAGTAACAAATTCTTTAGCAGATATTGTCACATTCCAGAAATTTTAATTAATTTCTATTCGTTCCATAAATTCAATAAATCGAAATTCATGTGTCGTTGAGATCTTGAGATATTTAAGAGCATCTATAATGATCATATGTCACATTGAGTAAGTCCGGGTGAGATGGGCATCTCCGGCATGAAGTTCGTCGATGGTTGGATGTTCGGATAAGTTTCAGATCGCATTTAAAACCCATCGACCTGATCCATTCTCCAAATCAGATTTCTTTGTTCCTTAAAGTTGTAGACAATTTAATTACGAATCCAATGCAACTTGAATCGTCCCAATCGGAGTTCGAACGAAGAAGATATCACATTTTCAAGTTGCAATCGTCCGACCAAACATCGAAGCAAAGCTGGGTAGCTTGCTGGTCGGCCATCCGGAGCTCGTCCGGATCCCCGTCCGAACGGGGAAGCAGCTGGTGCGAATTTAAGTCGGGAAAAACATGTTTTTTTGGTTCACAACTCATTCCCTACCTCCCCCACTCCGAAATTCACTCAACCTAAACTCTATTCTCTCCCTTCTCTCTTCTCTAACTACCAAACCACATGGATTCAAGCCTCCAAGCCTTCTCCAACGTTTCTCTCCTCCTTCTACTCTACACATCCATGGGCATGGATCGTCTAGATCGGTAAGATTTCTACCCTCTCCAAAACCTAGATCTACTTTCTCTCTATATATTACATGGTTGTTGGTTGATCATTTAAGGGTTTGGCCTTAGGAAACGTGGTAGAGCATCGTGAGGGCTTCGCAATTGTGAGCTTGGTTTACTCCGGCGATCATGGAGGTTTTCCTATGACTTTTCCGGCGAGTTTCACCGGACCTCCGACGAGATAGAGTTTTCTATCCCTCTCATTTATATTGTTGGTGTTGTACTTCCTTGTCATCATTTTTATAAAATTCCGTCAAGTCTTGTATACTCGTAAAATTAGTATCAAAGGGTTGTCGTTCACTTGAATTGGTCGCGTTGAGTTTTGACTAGGGTCGTTACGTTCTCCTTAGGGCATTGGTTGTTCGATTCCGAGTTTGATTGTGAAAAAACCCCAATTCTTGTTAAAAATCCGTCATTGTCATTTTGTGAAATCAAATTGGGGATATTGGTTTGTTTTGGATGTTCTCGGATAGTTTGTGAGTCAAATGGTATTTTGACATGTTTTTGTCAATGAATTGAACAAATGGAACGTTTTGTAAATAAACGAAAGTGTTTCGGAAATATGGAACGATTTGTGAACGAATGACACGTTTTGTGAAATGAATGGAAATGTTTTGGAAATGGACGTTTTGTGAAATGAACGGAAATGTTATGGAGATGGACGTTTTGTGAATAAGAGAACTTTATCGGTTGAGCAACAAAATTATTGCCTACAACCTTAGCCCGTATAGTCATGAGAATACCCCGACCAAGGACGATGGAGACTTGATATTTGCCTTTGGGTTGGTGGAGGAGGTGGTTGACTGGCCATTGTTCATATGGAGTAAGATGTGTACTTTCCGTTCCCAAGGAGCCGCCAATGGAAATATACCATTCCTTGTCATGATCACTACATTATGTATGCTTGTTGGATGTAAGGGTAGGACTGGAGACAAAATGATTCCTGGTACTCCTGGTGCGATCACTTGGGCATCGGTAAGAAAGAGTCAATCTCTTTCTCATCTACCGGATCCCGGAGAAATTGGATCTCTGCATCCTATAGCCCAGAATCCTACCGAACGAATGGAGCAGTGGGTTGAGATTATTATTAGCTGGCAAGATACCATCTTTGACAATCAAGAAGTGATTCGGCAGAGACAACGAAAAATTCATAGAAGGCTTTAGGACCAAGATCGAAAATAGAATAAAATCCTTCGATGGTTGCATTGGTGCATTGGACGGAAGGAGGAGAGGAGTGGAATAACTTTTGAGGATCCAGAGGTGGGAGAAGCTAGCGCATCTTTACATGAGGTGGATGTTGATGAAAGTGAAGAGTCCGGTGGAGAGGAATGAATGGAAGAAGAGTACTTTTCTGTTTGTTTTTTGCTGGTTTTTGGGGAAGGCCAATGTTGGGCCGTTTTGTCTAGGTATTTGCTTGGAACTATTTTACCAAGACACATCATTGGCGGTACCTTGTTTGGTGTCTTACCTTTTTCTTTGAACCAATGGTCATATGTAATCCTTTAAGCCCTCTTTGAACTATGGTTCTTGTTGGATATTATACATACTTGTTTTACTATTATCATGTGATTGTTGTTTCCCTAGTGTTAGTTCTTTTGCGCCCTATCATTTTGGTTGCTATGATGTTTTGAATTGAATCGATGAACTACCATCACTCCACATTGTTATATGGCATATCCACCATCCTTGGTGTGAACTATTTGAGTGAAACTGACCAATCTAAATGAGTCCAGGAATCAAGACTTTTCGAGACTATTACACTTGGGCCACATTTCCCTTTCACTCATAGTCTTTGCGATTGGCATTGCATTTCATGGGATATAATTTTTCCCCGAATCATTGCATGTGGGGTAATGAAGTTGTGGGTAATGTTTCCCATGTCCCATGAACATTCTTTATATTCATTTAACCTAACTCTCATTTTACCATAATTATACCCTAGTTCTAAGTTAGAAGGTGGCTGCATTCTCTCTCTCTTTCAAGAAATTCCATTGAAGATCAAGTGTTACCAAGCAAGAACCTTAGCATTTCTTCACTTTCTACAGAATTCTCATTTATTAAAGTTGTAAGCAAGGCTTTATTCTCTACTAATCTCAAATTTGTTTTACCATTTACTATGTTTTTCACTATGGTGCTATTTCTATGCTTTTGTATGTTTTCTATTATGAGTGATTAGTAACCTTAGGGTGGTCATGGGGTCGTTTGCCTCATGATTCTTGTGGCTCTACTTTGTCCTTGAACATGTGGTTGAGTCTATGGATTTCTAATGGTACTTTTCTAGATTCGGTCTAAGTCTATGAGTGTTTTCATCTTGACTTATCGTTGTTAAGCCATTTGGCACGATACGTTCTTTATGCGATGTCCTCATAGTCGTTAGATACATTGGTATGTGGAACGTTATCCATTGGCAATCCATAGCTTATTCGCATTGGGTTTTACTTGATGAATATTCCAAATGAAGGTCACGTCTTGACCCTAGTTTGACATATGTCAAGGATATATAGACCACTTGAATCTTGGGCAAGCAACCCTATGACCGTTCCCTCCTTTTAGCATAAGAAAAGCCGTATTCGAATTCACAATTTAAATCTCCACCAACAAAATCCTAAACTTCAGTTGGCAACCTACCACAATTTAATCATAAAATTCAAAAAGAAATACTTTCATATTTACTGGACCACGCCTCCCTGTGGAATTCGACCTCGGACTTCCGAGTATTTTGCTAGACGAATCCCTAGCCCTACGCTTCGTGCTACCTCATATTATAATACAACTTGAGGGCGTAAGCATTTTTGGCACCGTTGCTGGGGAGGCGACGTCTAGTTTTAATCGTACACTCTTTTTGGTCTCAAAAACAAATCTCCAAAATAATCCTCGAGTGGGGGCCACTGGTTTATGTATGGATATGTCTGTGACCATACGCATAGACTTGTGCATAATCCTACACCCCCTCTCGACCCAATGGCTGAAGATAACAACAATGAAATTGCCCTGCCGGCTCACACTATGCGGGATTACCTCAATCCCACTCGCATTACGCAAATGTCATGCATAGTTACTGATAGGTGCATAAAATCACCTATTTATACATCTTAATGTAGATAGTGTTAGTCTCGAGTTAATGTTATTAAATATGTTTTTGTATAGTTTTGATATTTTAGGCAAATAAGGACCGCAAGGCACAAAATGGAGTAAAAATCACCAAGTCATGACATGGGGAGTTTTTAAAGAATGAGGAACACACTTGTGGATGAAGCTGGAAGCTCCCAAAACAAATTCTTACGAATTCTATTCCCCTCATCCGGACAAGAAAGGACCATAGTTCGGACGAGCCCTCTAGGAAGGTGCCAGAATGAAGCAATGATCATGGTCCGGATGACCCAAGTCTTGGTCCGGACGGTCGGGCACCCTCGTCTAGATGAGCATGCATAAGGCTTCGGATGATCAGGCTAGGCAAGTTTTTTACATATTAGGGACCCTCGTTTGGACGGGACACATCATAGTCCAGATGACCAAATTTTAAAACACCTGATTTTGCATACTTTTTAGGGTTTTAAGTGTGATTATATGGGGGCTATATAAGAGAACCTATTAGGTCAACTTAACCACGTTTTGAATGATATTTGAGCCACCAAGGGAGGCTAGAGAGAGTACATCTTCCTTCTTCTTCATCTTCCTCTTTGGAGCTTCCATGACTGCCATGAGCTTTCGGATTGTGATTTCCATGGACGGCTAAACATCTCCTCTAGGGTGAAGGCCGCGTACATCTCCAAGTGCTTTGCGATTCATTTGTATGGTAACATTTTAATTCATGTATGGATTTTATATTCTACATTGCTAAATCTATTTCATCTCTATTCGTATTCTAGAACACGAATACCATATATGTATAGTCTTCATTGATTCAATCATAACTCTCGGATTTGAGATGCCTTATACTCTTAAGATGATTTGTGCACATATAGGTATATCCTAGATTGGAGACACAAATCGTGCTACGAAGATATCGTGTACCAAATTAGGGTTATGTGTTTTTCTCTTTTGTTTGCATGCGGATTTGGCAAATCCTCATATAGACTTAGGTTTTTAATCAAAACTTTTACTTGCATATGGATTGTGAATCATGAGGATTGGACAATGCCAGAACCCTAGATCTTCACTTTATTAAATTTAAATTCGTTTAATCTCGTTTTGCAAATTAGTTATATTTTAGTCTTAATCTAAAAACAAATTCCAACTCTCGTGATTTTACAAATCAACTTAGAAAAATCTCAAAACTATTTGATTCTAAACTATTATTGTCCCTGAGGATGTCACATCCCACCCTGATCTCAGAATGAGTCCATGACCGGCCAACGAGCAAGCTCGCTAAAGGCCTAAGATAAAAGAGTCGAGAAATTTCTAAATAATTTAATTATGCGGAAGCGTGAATCATAAACCAGAGCAAGCATAGATGTTCTCATTAAATTCCTAGGATTACATCATTAGGCTTAAGAATAGCCAATACAATAAAAGTACAATAATCAGATCTTCAAAATATCACTAAATATAGAGCTGCCATCTCATTCTGCATCCTGCCCTGAAAATGGTTTTGGGAAATGCATAAGCTAAAAGCTAGAGTGAATTTCTACATACTGCAGAACAAGTTTCATGGATCAACAATATCTTTCCTGTAGGATTAGTTTCACAGATAAAATATGGCTCAAAAGCTCAATAGCAGTAAAAATGCTTTTATCACAGTTCCTCTTTTGCTGCAATCGTTTATCAACCTGTATATCCATTTCTAAACACTAATTATCACAATTAATAGATCAGTCTTAGTTGAATAGGCTTGCCATTCCATTATTTCATCATCTTGCCCTTGTCGTATGATTATTCATACTTCCTACTTTCATATTTTTGCTTGTGTCGTATAATCATATTCACTTTCAATATCATGCTTGTGTCGTATAAGCATTTTTTAACATCATGCCTTATTCTTCTGTCGTATAAGCATTTTTATAACAGGCTTAGTGCTTTAGTCGTATGAGCACCTCATTTCCGTTTTATCTCCATTTCAATTCCCTTTTCTCTTTATTTCATTATAAACCCTTGTCGTATGGTTTTTTCATAAAATAGTACTTTGATCAATATTCAACTTTGTTCATCCATGTATAAAAGCTTGTGCAAAAATCCACATTTTAAAACTTCTCTTGGAAATCACATACCATTTTGGCTAAATAACCACAATCATATTTTTCAAGGAATTGCACTTAAAAATATACGAGTAGAGCAGTATATAGAGATTCACCTGAATAGGGATTTTTGAGACTTCTAGATTGCTTTCTTCCTTAATAAAAGCTAGCCCAAATCTGGATAAATTAGCATTCTAACAAGAATTCTGCCCTAAATATATATTGCGAGCTAAGCTGGACGAAGGATTAAGTGGCTGGAGGCTTACTGGGCGAACCTTACTGGTCAGACCAAAGAGTGGCTGTTTAAGGCTTAAATTTAGCCGGAGGCTCATTTGCCGAGCTGCCAAGGATTAGGCAGAGCTTAAACAAAACCTCTGCCGAAGGCCTTAGAGTCTAACTAAAGTTCAAGTCTTCCAAGGAGTTGCAAGTCTTCTAATGCTAGTTTGGTCAGGCAACTACCGAACTAAAGAACAGTCGGTTGGTCTTATTTTCGAGTTCCCAAGCTACAGTCTGGTCATCATTTTGATCAGAATCAAATACACAGATTTCAAGTTTTGATTTTAGTCTGGTAATAGGTCGAAAATGACCGAATGATTATTCTAAAGATATTGGAAGGATTTCTCGAACAACTGCAGTTGTTGCCGAGCTGGTGATGGCAAAGAACGGTCTACTTCTGCTGAGCACAACTTGCTTCGGACAGAATGATGTTCAATCAATCAACATATGTATAGGGAGCACGACCGAACTAGTAAATGACTTGGCCGAACTAAACAATGATCTGGACATGAGATTAGCTGAATGCTAGCTTTGCCGAGCAATGATAAATGGTTCAAATGGTTTGGCCGAGCACAACTCTATCAAGCAGAATAGCTGCGGATGTGAGGGATAACAATAGTGTGCGGGAAGACTCCGAATGAGTCTACCGAACTGAATTTATTAAGGCTAGACTTGGATTTAAGTCTACCGAATAATAATTAGGTTCCTAGGGCCTTTGCCGAACAATAAATGAGTTAAAGCAACAGTTTATACCTTTGGCCGAAGCTTAATTTGCCGAAGGTTAAATGAACAGAGCTCAAGGTGTGTTGCCGAACATGTACTGACACAAACAAGGTCTTGCCAAACTGAAAGGAATTTTTGCCGAAGTGAAACTGATCGTCTGAAAGTCTAAATGTGATTTGCCGAGCTAAATAGAATCTGACTGGATCTCAAACAATGCCTCTGAAGGAATTCGTTGTACAACCAAGACTTGTCGAACAATGATTATGAAGTGGTAGCACGGCAGATGTTTCGCCAAACACTCTAAATAAGAAAACTGTGCCGCCGAGCTCTTAGAACAAGAGTTCAGAGCTCAGCTGGACTGAATAGCTTCGGACAATCTTTCTAGAGAGAGTAACAGAGAGTCTGGGTGTTCTTGGAGTTGTAACGAAAATGAAGTGAATGGCTCAGTATTTATAAGTTTAGAGGAAAGAATATAATCCGGACGTTGGCAGACAACCCAACAGTGCCACTCACAAAGGTAGGCCCCACCGGCTGCATATCTTGGCTTTTAGCCTGCTGATCTCAGCCCACCAGCCGCACATCTTGGCTCTTCTGCCGAAATGGAACGTGACATCAGCCCACTCAGAACTTTTGTCTCCATCTGACAGATGGCTGTCCAGACAGACTTCCCCATGGCCGAATTGCCACACAATCAGTTGAGCTGGTCGGACCTCCACGTGGCCGGACTCCTAAGATGGATCCCTTCTGAACTCGGCAATAGCTCAGCCGGGCTCCTACTGCTCGGCAAAACCTCAATTAGGCCCCAAACTTTCTTTTTTTCACTTAGGCCCCTGGTTAACTTCTTTCTCTATGTCCTGTGGTTTCAGGGCTTAAATAATTATGATAATTTCTCCATTAATTCCCAAAAATTATTCGCATAAATAAATATTTCTATTTAATATTTTCTAGGACCGGGGTCTCACATCCTCCCCAACTTTAAAGAAGTTTGCCCTCAAACTTAAAAGATAGATAACTTAAGAATGCATTCATAATAAGTAAGTTATATACCTCATATAAATAACTGCGGATATTCTTCTCGCATATCGCTTTCCTTCTCCCAGGTTGCTTCATTGCCAGATTAGTTCTCCCACCAAACTTTAACTAACGGAATCACTTTGCTCCTTAACTTCTTCTCCTGACGATCCAAGATTTTGACAGGTCGTTCTTCATAAGATAGATTCTTCTCGATCTCGATCGATGGTTGAATCAAAACGTGCGATGGATCTGAAATATATCGACGAAGCATTGACACATAGAATACATCGTGAACACTGGCTAAATCAAGTGTTAAGGCTAACCGATAAGCGACTGGTCCAATTCTCTCAAGAATTTTGAAAGGCCCGATGTAACGAGGGTTAAGCTTTCATATTCTTCCAAATCTGATGACTCCTTTCATGGGTGACACTTTCAAGAATACTTTCTCTCCTTCGTTGAATTCAATTTCTCTTCATCGTGAATCCGAATAACTCTTCTGTCGATCTTGAGCTATTTTCAGTCGGTCTTGAATCAACTTGATCTTTTCCGTCGTTTCTTGAACTATCTCTGGTCCAGTGAGTTCTTCCTCTCCAGTCTCCGTCCAGCACAATGGTGATCTACATTTCCTTCCATATAAAGATTCGAAAGGTGCCATTCCAATGCTTGCTTGATAACTATTGTTATAAGTAAATTCTGCTAAAGGTAGATGCTCCTCCCAGCTTCCTTGAAATTCCAATGTACATGACCGTATAAGATCTTCCAAAGTCTGAATTGTCCTTTCTGACTGCCAGTCCGTCTGTGGATGAAAAGTTGTACTGAAGTTGAGCGTCGTTCCCATAGCCTTCTGAAGTTCTTTCCAAAATCTTGACATGAATCGTGGATCTCTATCTGACGTAATAGACACAGGTGTTCCGTGAAGTCGAATAATCTCACGCAGATAGGTAGACGCCATCTGGTCCATCGAATACGTATTCTTGATCGGAATGAAATGCGCTGACTTAGTTAATCGATCGACTATTACCCATATTACGTTGTTGCCTTTGACTGATCGAGGAAACCCGATAACGTAATCCATCATGATATCTTCCCACTTCCATTTTCAAATAGGCAAAGGTTGCAGCAATCCAGCTAGTCTCTGTCGTATTGCTTTCACTTGTTGACATTCCAGGCATCTGCTGACATACTTTGCTATGTCCTTCTTCATTCTCATCCACTAGTATGATTTCTTCAGATCTTGGTACATCTTTGTCTGCCTTGGGTAAATTGCAAACTTCGTCTTGTGGCCTTGATCCAAAATCTTTTGTTTGATTTCTTCCTTGTCTGGTACGCATAATCGTCTTCTAAATTTGAGAATGTTGTCTTGAAAAGTAAACTCTCCTTGATCATTGATGCTTCCTTGAATCTTCTTTAGCTTGGTATCCTCCACTTGTAGCTGCTTAACCTCCTCGAGAACTGTTGGTTCTACGATGAGCGTCGCAAGGTGCTTTAGGTATGAATCCTCCGGTTTCCTGCTGAGTGCATTTGCTACTACGTTAGCCTTCCCGAGATGACACTGAATGTTGAGGTCATAGTCCTTCATAAGCTCCAACCATCTGCATTGCCTGAGGTTTAGCTCCTTCTGAGTATAAACGTACTTCAAACTTTTGTGATCGGTGAAAATATCGCAAGTAACTCCGTATAAGTAGTGACGCCAAATCTTGAGTGCGAAAATAACTGCTGCAAGCTCCAAGTCATGCGTAAGATAATTCTTCTCGTGCATCTTCAATTGTCGTGAAGTGTAAGCAATAACCTTCCCATCTTGCATTAAAACGCATCCTAGTCTCTTGTGCGAAGCATCGCTGTAGACTGCAAATTTCTCTTCTCCATTGGGTAGAGCTAGAACTGGTGCTGTTGTAAGCCTTTTCTTCAATTCTTGAAAACATTCTTCTCGTTCCCGAGTCTAGACGAAAGGTTCTCCTTTACGTGTAAGCTCTGTCATTGGTACTGTGATTTTTGATTAGTGTTTAACGAAACGTCGATAATATCCAGCGAGTCCAAGAAAACTACGAACTTTGGATACTGAGGTTGGTGCTGACCAATTAATCACTACTTCAATCTTCTGGGGGTCTACCGAAACGCCTTCTTTGTTGATGATGTGTCCAAGAAAATGAACACTCTCTAGCCAGAACTCGCATTTACTAAATTTTGCATAAAGCTTCTTCTCTCGTAAAATTTGCAAAACCGTTGTCAGATGAATTGCATGTTGCTCCTCGTTCTTTGAGTAGATCAAAATGTCGTCGATAAATACGATCATGAACTCGTCGAGATAATATGTGAAAATTTGATTCATGAGATTCATGAATGCTGAAGGCGCATTGGTTACTCCAAATGGCATGACTAGAAATGCATAGTGGCCATATTTGGTATGAAACGTGGTCTTCTCTACGTCTTCTGTTCTGACCTTCAGCTGATGATACCCTGAGTGTAAATCTTTGAAAACACATGAGCTCCTTGCAGTTGATCGAATAAGTAATCGATACGTGGTAGAGGATACTTGTTCTTGATCGTAATCTTGTTCAGCTCTCTGTAGTCGATACATAGACGCATAGTTCCATCCTTCTTCTTGACGAATAACACTGTTGCACCCCATGGTGATGAGCTTAGTCTGATAAAATCTTTGTCCACCAAATCTTGTAGTTGTTTCTTCAGTTCCTTGAGTTCAGTCGTCGCCATTCGATAAGGTGCTTTAGATATCGGTTGAGAACCGGGTACGACATTAATAGAGAAATTTATTTCTCGATTGATCGGTATGCCTGGTAATTCATTAGGAAATACATCAAAAAAATCTCGAACTATCGAAATATCGGATATTACGGAATCTTTCGCCAATGTTGTGGAGATACTACAAAGATACCCCAGACAACCGTTCTGCAAAAGTCAATGAGCTTTTGCTACCGAAATGAAACAGTGCGATGTAACAACCTTTTCCCCTTTTAGCTTCGTCTCCCCACTTTTAAATTCTTCAATGGTAATCGTCCTTGAAGTACAATCTATTTTTGCATTATACTTGGATAGACAATCCATACCAATGATCACATCAAAATGCATCATGGTCAAAGAAATTAAATCTATAAGCATCGACACTCCTCCGACGATAGCCTCACAGTTTCTCAAAACTATTGAGCACGAAACTCCCTTACTCGCGGGTTGGGATAATAAAAGATCATAATCTAATGGTTCAGGGATTCTACCGATCTATCCGGCATGCATCGAAAAAATAAAAGAATGCGTAGATCTAGAATCAAATAGCGCATAAGTAGGAATTCCATGAACAA
>NMUG010001878.1:0-16921 GCA_002855965.1 Monotropa hypopitys | reverse complement strand
AGATCAACGAGCCTTGATTCTGTATCTGTGAGCAGATCAACAGACATTAAGAAGAGAATCAACATCGGTAATCTTCGGATTCAACGGTGGTATTCTGCTTATCCCCTGTTCTATTTTCATTTCCGCTGTGTTTGAAGTAATCGAAGGCTGCAACGTGCAACCCACGCTGCATCACTACTTCCACGACGTAGCTTGAACCACTAAGGATGTCATCCAAGGTTCCACTTCCATTCCAAACGGTAGGTATCCCAATCTCTCCATATATATCCGAATATAGGTAAAACACATAGGTTAATTCATTATCTTCATCTTTAGTTGGTTCGATTCCCGGCTTAGAACATTTTTAGAAAACGAGCCTCGAGGGATGCAAATCATCCAAGGGCTATTTTAAGTCACCAGAAAAACCACCAAGCCATTCCTCGATTTATAGTCGCCTTGACGGAATCAAGGGTAGACTTACTCACGATGTGTCACGAGGAATGCACAACCACACGAGGTGTCACGAGGAATACACCGACTAACGAAGTGCCACGAGGGATGCACTGCCCACACGAGGTGCCACAAGGGATGCACCGAGATACGAGGTGTCACGAGGAATACACCCACTCACGAAGTGCCACGAGGAATGCACTGATTTGACGAGGTGTCACGAGGGATACACCGAACACAAGCAATCAAGTTTATTTGTTAGTTTTAGTTGGTTGTTTAGTATAGGTGGATTAAGTATGTTTTCTAGCCAGACCGAAGGAGACAAGTTCTCCACTATGGGTAACGAGTTTACCATCAATGGACGAGTTCCCAAACTCCAAGGGTGACGAGTTCACCAACATCCTTCCACTATGAATACCAAAGGGCGAGGCATGAACCTCTAGCCGAGTGTGACTACATCACACATTTCCACAATCTATACCTCTCCTAGGCATATCATCAAACACGTAAGATGAGCAAGGCACTAGAGTACCCAAGAACCACAAATCCTTAAGTCGTGCATACCAAGCATCCAACATACCCCACCACATGTCTATCAAGACCGATACAAGGTTACGAGAGTATAACGCACCCTCAAGTCTATCGAGTCGCTCACTAATCCCTCTATAAGGTCACGAGGACATCCAATCAACTCTAGGCCATCAACATCCCACAATTAACCTAAGTATGCTCAAGTCTTACGAACAATCGAAATACCGCACACTTGACCCAAATTCCACGTTCTCGCATTCTAATCCTACCAAGGACGATCAATCGAATATGAATGTGAATCAATTCCACCATTTTCTTCCAAAAACGTTCATTAATTCAAAACTTGGGCTTTTTATCAAAATTGTTCGAGTCTTGATTTATACAAACTTTAGTGAGCTACATGCTTGCTAATGCACGAGATAGTAACGTTTTTACCTCAAGGCTCGTCGACGACCAAAACCCTAGCCGCACCAAACTCCGATGCTCGCGAACCTATATACGTCAATGGATATGGGACAACGTTAGGAACGGCGTTTCTATAGGCGAAAACGCAAGATAACCACTTTAGAAATTAGGACTTACCCGAAATTTAGAGAATCGATTCGATATGCACGTTGCTGGATAGATCTCGTCGAGGGGAACGAGCTTTCTTCTTTGCGAAACTTGATTTGAAGCCCGGATGGCCTTTGAATCCAAGCTTTTAGCTTGGCCTCCAATGGAGGTTCAAGAGAGAGAGAGAGAGAGAGAGAGAGAGAGAGAGAGAGAGAAAGGAGAGAGAGAGAAAGGAGAGAGCTTTTGAGATAGAGATAGAGATAGGGTTTAATGAGAAATCTCGAAATAATAGAGCCTTATAAAGCCCCAAGATCGAAATGACCAAAATAACCCTTCATTTAATGCATTTCTTAAAGTTCCAGCCGACCATCGTCCGGACGAAGGTGTGGTGTCATCCGGACGACACCACCAGAACTGAACCAGAAGACCCTACAGGAACCATGGTCCGGACAACCAAGGGGTATGGTCCGGACGAAGCTCGTCGTCCGGACGAGGGAAGGGATGGTTCGGACGAAACTTACATAAACCAAAAATCTTCTATCTGCCATCGTCGTCCGGACGAGACAAGGGTATGGTCCGGACGACCAACCCAAAATTTTCCAAAATTTTTCAAAATGATCCCGGCTCGTCTCAACTCTTCTCCAAACACATTTCCAACGTCTCACGCACCCAAACAAATGTCTAAGGCTCTCCTACGGCTCTCCTCACTCGTCTAATCAATACCAAAAGGGTTTCAAACGAACAACGATGGGTTATATAATGGATATTTGACTTATCAAGCTTTAAGATAATCGTATTAAAATATGGGTTGTGACACGAAATGTCTTGCTAAACATTTTGGTATACAACCCTAACAATCCATATCAAAATGCACCATCCAAAATAAGAGGAGAAAAGGTTGAACATATACTGAAATGAGTAACTAACATTTCGTTATACTAGGGCACTCAAGTGATTAGGTCCCTAGCATATCCCAAATCACTTCCTAATTCTCAAAACTCAATCAATATATTTCTCAACCTTAATATATTCAACCAAATCATCTCTCAACACAAATACACCACCACCGCACATGATTTATATTTAATATTTTAAATTAAATTTTATTTTTCATCCACCTCGATCACGAATAATTCAATAAAATAAACAATTTTTTTAAAAATTTCATGAATTTTTGGGTTATTACACTTTAAGCCACCAAAAGTTTGAGTCCGTTATAATTATGACAACTTCAAAATTCATATATAAATAGAGGTATTAGTTCTTAGTTTCATTTATTTAGAAAATTTAAAAACTAATGATGTAAAAAGGAGAGAGAAATATTTTATAATATTAATTTCTAAAAAAATTCTCTGTATCTTGTCGGTTTTAGAGACGAGAGCTCGCTTACAAATCCTGTGTGTGCCCACGACTTGTCCTAACCAGCCACCCCCACAAACCCACCCCCCAGCTGAGCAAGACGGAAGAGAAACATGTCCAAAGTATAGCGCGCGCGAGAGAGAAACATACGCAAAGCTCGATTTCTTCGTAGTACAATCTCGTTTCTTTTGAGGGATGGAGAACGCGAAAAGACACGCTTTAACTCGTTCTCTTCTCTGAATTTCAAGGCCGGAAGTCTCCATTGGCTCCGATCTGACTCGAGTCTCATTTCTCGTCGTCTCGTTCTCTGTTATTGACGAGTTGAAGAGGAGGAGATCGACTGCTGTTGATACTCATCAATGGTAAGTCGAAGAAACCAAACGTTTTTTTGTTCCTGTTGTGTTTGAAGTTGTTAATTGGTTGGTTTTATTCACTGATTTGGTTGAGTTTGCTCTAGTCGAATCTGTTCAACTTAGAGTCCACATTACAGGGTAGTTGTAGTTACTGCTAGGCCGAAGGGCTTGTGTTGAATTCGTATTTTGGCGAGGTTTATTCGCTCCAATATGTAGGTGTAAATATAGTGGAAGTACAGGTATGCACTGAGGATTTTGAATGCTTTCTGGTTTGCAAATGATTAAAAAATCAATCCCATTTAGTACACATCAATGATTGTCTTGTAAGGGAGATAAACAGAAACTTTGTTAATAATATGCAAAACAGATGTGTTCATTCTTTTTTTTTTGGGATAAATTAGCTTGAAATTAAAAAAGGATAACCAAATGTACAAGTGGATAACCAAATGTACAAGCGGATAACCAAATGTACAAGCGGATAACCAAATGTACAAGCTTCTGTACAACAAATCTAAACCATTTTATCTCTAGAAGCCTTTAAAATCTTTATCTTCTCTTGGAGTTTCTTTTAGTTTCACATCTAGAGGATGATAAACCCCCCTTTTTTGTGTCTCACCAACTGAAGAGTTAATTTTTTTGCCAAGGACTCGAACATAAGAACTCAAGTATTTTCCACTGCACTACCAGTGGTCCTCTTATGGTTTACAAATAAATCAGTGACGAAATAGAACCGTTTAATAATGAGATGCATGTGAAGCTTCTGTTACCCCCACTAGATTTTTGGGTTTTCTGTCCATGTTTAGAACCGCTTGAAACTACTCTTAATTAATTGCTAAAGCAAAACATGGAAGTCCATGACCTCCAAGCCACAAGCATAGTTTTCTCGTTAATTGTCAAATTACATCAGCCAACACATGTTCAGATTAAGTTTTCTCATTTTTTTCATGCCAATGAAATCTAGGGGTTGTGGGATTGGGATGAATTATTCTGTGGCTTCCCGGTGGTCTAGGGTTTTATGAAAATGTCTTCTAAAATTAATGGCTGAGATTTATTATTGTTCTAATTGATGGTGTAGATTAGTTTTCATTTTTTTATCAAGGGCTTAGAGTTAGATACAAAAAAATTAAGGGATGCGATTGGTTTCACATGCTAACTTTTTCAGCACAAATGCCTTCCAGTGCAACTCATGTTCAAAAGACATTCATTACCCCAAAGAAGATGTGAAAAGGGGGACACACCATCTTTTTTCAATCAATGCCTTCAACTGCTCTGAGAGTTTGTGTATTAAGTTATAACAATTGCACAATGCTGCCCAATTTTAGCTCTGTTTATTTGTTTAGCCATTTAGGTGCCAATCAAACATGTCGTGATTTGTGATTTCTGTTTTCGACACTCCACGAAATAAGAAAAAGAAAGCAAACAAAAACACGAAATGAATGCCACAAAATAAGAATGTTTGGAGGAATTCAATATTAGATGTACTTTCATACTTCTCTGAATTATGGTTTCAAGTTATATAGGGAAGCAATCTGGTATCTTTCTTAACGCATTTGCCACTTCGTACTTTTGTACCCTGCGATAAAATATTTACTCTTGGCTCTCCCTCCCACTAGAAGCACCAAAATGCTCTTTGCTTAGGTTTTTTTATGCTCATTCAATAGTTTATCAAAGTAGTTCTTTCATCTACCGTTAATCTCCTCATTCTTTACTAATATCCTACACTCGTCATCTTTTATACACTTAACTTGAGAGATATCTCTTGTTTTCTTCTCTCTCCATTTAGCAAGATTATATATATCATTCTCTCCATCTTTGTTATCTAGTTCAGCATAGAAATCCCCAAATAATCTCATCTTAGTTTTCCCCACAACCTTCTTGGTATATTTGCATGCTTGTTTATAGTTCCTAAAATTGACATTTCTATTTTCCTGCCATTTTTAATCCACTCTTTAACTATCCAAGAACTTCTTGTGATTTTTCTAATAGAGCCCGCCATCGCGTTCTATGTTTTCTCATTGTCGCCATCGAAATTTCAACTTTTATTTAACATTTTGTCTCAGAACAACTCAAAGTTCTCTCCTCGTAGGCTCCACCATCTAGTTCATGTGTCTCTAATCTCTTTCCTCATTCGTTGTTTATCTTCCAAACAAATATCTAGGACTATAAGCCTATGTTGTGACATCAGACACTCTCTCCAGGTATAACTTTGCAGTCTTTGCAAATTAAGCGGTCTGCATCTCTTACTAAGAAGTAGTGTATTTGGCTTCAATTAGACCCACTCTTATAAATAATAAGGTGCACATCCCTCTTTCTAAAAAAGTGTATAAGATCAAAAGCCACTGTAAAGTCCAAAATATTCTTCTCATCTTCATTTTAGGAGCCAAAACCAAAATCATCATGGACAGTTTTATACCCTTTCTTAACATGGCCTACGTTTCCATTGAAATAATTGTCTATAAATATATTTTCTCTCCAAAGAAATCTTTTGCACATTTGATCCCATAATCGTCCTTTCGCGTGATCATCCAAACTGATTTGGGATACACAGGCACTAATAACATTGATGATAATCTCTCCAATCACTAGTTTGACAAAAATACTCCTATCTCCCTTTCTCGTTACCGTGACAACGAAATCTTTAAGGTGTTTCACTATAACTACCCCCACTCCATTCCTTTTTCGATTCTTCCCAGTGTAATAAAACGTATATCCGGTATTGTCTATTTCATTAGCTTTCTCGACAACCCACTTAGTCTTATGTAAACAAGATATACTAATTCTCATTCTAATCCTTCAATCAACTAACTCCGTGGTTTTACCCGTCAACGACCATATATCCTAGTTAACGAGCCTAAGACTTTTTTTTCTGGGCTAATTTCTTTACCCGCGTTCGTCTAGAAACACACGTGGACTCCTGATCATTTATCGCTACACCTGGGCGCTGATGAAAGCTAATATTGTAAATAATTTATTGTTCGGTTATGATTTTCGGTGCAATTATCATATAAAACCAAATCTTAACTGAAAACTGCCATTTTTTAAATTGAAAACCAAAACGCAATCGCGGATATATAAAAATATAAAAAACGCTCCTAATGGTTCAGAACGGTTCGATTATCTACCAGTTTCGGGTGACGTTGCCATCCGTGACCATGCTAGCTACTGGGAGTAATTTTGGCTTAAGGGTTGTGTTGGTAAGTTGTTTATTCAAGTTACTAGGTTAGTACATGAACTGTAGTGATAGGTTTAAATCAAGCCAAAAAAGCCTTAAGTCTCAAGTCGCAATCAATTGGGATCAGTTACTTGAATCCATATATTCCATATAGTTCTGTCAAGAGTATCGTATTCTGTGATATTCAAAAAATCTAGACCCCTTCTCATTATCGCTTCTAAAGTTAGTTTTGATCTTCCCCCTCTTTATTGTTACCATCTACCGAGATTAGATTACTCCTACTAACTACGCATCATTCGATCTATGACAGACGTGTTCAAACCACCGTAATCTATTTTCTCTCATCTTATTTTCTATCGATGTTACACCTAATATTTCAAGAATGTTTTCATTCTTAAATCTTGTAGTCTTATCGCACATCCACCTCAGCATTGCCAATTCGGCTACACTCATCGTATTTGAATTTTATTTTGTAGTAGCACAACACTCCGTGCCATGTAACATGCCTAACCTTATAGCAGTACGGTAGAATTTCTCTTTCAACTTTTCGGGCATTCTGCGGTCACACAACACTCCCGAGGCACTTCACCGCTTCATTCATCCTATTTGTATTCTATGTGTTACATCCTCCACAATCTCTCCATCCTTACTAACAATTGAGTCAAAGTATTTATTCTTGGTAACTCCTGATTTTGAATGGTTATTTTATTAACACTAGCATTTTGGATGTCACTAAATTTATATTTTATATACTCCATTTTAGTCGTACCGATTCTAAAATCTTTGACTCCAATGCTTTTCTCCAGGTTTCCAATTTAGCATTAATGCTACCACGGTTTCATCTACTAGGACAATATCATCTGCAAATATTACATACCATAATATAACATACTTGATGTCTCTAGTCAATTCGTCCATAACTAAGGGAACAAATCCTTGATGCAATCTTACTGTGATTGAAAATTCGCTTGTTTCTCTTACTGAGGATTTAATGGTGGTGGTTATATCTTCATATATATTCTTAACCACATGGATATACCATTTTGAGGATTTAATGGTGGTGGTTATATCTTCATATATATTCTTAACCACATGAATATACCATTTTGTCAACCCTTTCTCTTCAAGACTCACCATATAGCGTCGCTAGGCATCTTATCTTAGGCTTTTTCTAAATCTATGAAAATCATGGGAAGATTTCTCTCTCTACACTTTTTGATTATTCTTCTTAACAAGTATATTTTGCTTCTATTGTTAATCTTCCCGATGCCAATCCAAATTGATTCATTATTGCAGTTTTGTATATCCCATTTATTCTTATATGGGTATTAAGATACTCATTCTTTACTCATCAGACATCTTTCTAGATAAAATAATCTTGTTAAATAAATAACTTCGTCAGCCATGACACTCCAATATACCAAGGAAATTCCAAATCTCAAATAGGAAAATCATCCGGTGCTAAGTGTAGTGATAGGTGTATTGTAGACATTATTGTTTTCTATTGATGGATTGGCATATTTTAGAAACTTCATAAATTTAATGATTCCATTAGTTTCTTTTCAGTATATGGTTGGGCTTAAGTAACATTCATTTAGTTGTGGATATAAGAGAATGTTTTTTTAATATACTTAGATACATGGTTACATTGTTTAGGATAGAAAAGAAACATATTTCATTAAGAAAACCGAGAGCACAATACAGTCAGAATTACCCTAACATGAGTCACTTTACCGCTCTGTGGTTATGTTGTACATCCTGTTAGAAATTTTCTGTACGTCTTGGATTAAATAGTGCACCAAACAGTCACTACTGCGAACAAGTTCTAGTTACTGCCATTAGAACTAACAAAACATAGAGAAAAAAACAACACTTCCTACAGCACATGTATTTCCTGTTCTTTCAATGCTACTGAGTTGGATGTGTGGTAAGATCAGGAAATAACGAATTATTATTAAATCTAAGAAAATGGCAGGAGCAGCTCCGATTGACGATGCAGTTTAAAAGAACAAACTAAGATGGCTTGATCAGACAGAGGGATGATCAGCAGACACGATTCTAAGGAAGAGTGACATGAATCACTTGAGCAACGATCACCTTGAACAGTAATTTTAGCGGAGAGGAAGACTAATATGGATATTGAATGTTGCAGTAGAAAGCCATGTACTTGCACACTTCCACCAAGTGTGTATATCCACTGGCATAGTGAAATGGATTAAGAATTCGTTTGGATCTATTTCTTTTGAAGTTTGGATTATGATGGATTTTGATACCATCCCTATCTAAACCCCTTTAATCTGGCATGTTATCAGCCTTTGTAGTGTTCATATCGTTATGGAAACTCTTTGTAGCTGCATGAATTATTGTAGAATTCATGAGCTTCAGATTTGGGTTAACCATCAAATCTCATTTTATAAGTTGGAACCCATTTTTTCTCCAAATGGATGTATTAATTGAACTCAAATGTAGAGGGCTTAAGGATACGTGTTTGTGTGACGAGAACTGGTTGAATGTCTACTATCTTTATTCCACCGAGTGCCGTATTCATTCTTATTGATCTTGTTCTAATATGGTATTAAAATCTCTAGAACTTCTCAATGCCTGATATGCCAGCGAAGGATTTGGTGATACTGTTTGAAATTTGGAGACTGCACTTTTTTTTGTATCTTTACACGTTTTTTGTGTTTATTTGTATACAGGCTGCACCGGTTAACATAATTGTAGGTTCACACGTATGGGTAGAGGATCAGGCGGTGGCATGGATGGACGGTGAAGTTATCCGTCTCAATGGTCAACAGGTCCATGTTCGAACCACTGGTGGTAAAATGGTGAGTCCTACTAGTTTAATGTTCTTCAGTTCCTAGTCCATAATATTCTCTGTGGAGTAAATACTTCACTTGGAAGGGTATGACTCCTTAGTCTCACCCTCCTTTCACTTATTGGTGGGTGTGATTCCAATGTTCCAAATGTGTGGAGACACTTTGTTTTGCTAACCTAGCTTATTAAATACATAAAAATATGAAGGCGGCTTTTCATACATACATCAGCATATTGTGCCAGATAAAGAAACTTGATTAACACATCACTCCTGCCATTAGTTTACTGTTATTATTTCATTAACTGTTTTAAGATTGAACATGAATATGACACAGTTCTAAGAATGTGATGCTGCAATTTTAACTGCATAAAGTCTTGAGTTAGAAATAATTTGTTGGAAGTTTCTGTAATTTCATCGGATTTGAAGCACTAATTGCAACTTTCTATCCGGTTTGATAACTGAAACTTCAGATCGGGATTGGATTATCAGTAGTGAAATTGAGGTTGAACGAATTAAGCGGTTTCATTAGTTTGTTGTAGTTCTCTCTCTCAAGGTTCAAGGAACTAGATTGAATGAGGTGGCACAAAGAATGACACGAAAGGGCATTTTCTCGTTCAAAATTTACTATGGGGTTCTTTGTCTCCTAGATTTATTTGTGCATGTGGTGTTGAGAAGCTTAGCAGTTAATAGCATCGCCTCAGATATGAAAGGAGATTCCAGATAGCTGCGGCATGTGCAAAGTGGATAGCAGATTGGTAGCACCTATGCTCCACTGATTGGCTTGCTTGGTACTTCTTCATGGTGTCAATTGACTATTACTGAATTTGCGGATGTGTTTGTTCTATGGGTGCAAGCACTGAAGCATTTTTAGTTGGAGACTGTTGCCCTGGTTTTTGTATTCCATTGCAAAAGAAGAATGTCAGAATGCAATTTGCCAGACCAAATAACGCATGGTTACAATTTGCCAGACCTCTTGTTCATCTTTCCTTAGTGATTATGTTTGTGAGGATCGTCGTTCTCATCTGACTATTTGAAGCAGTATGTTCTCCTGAAAATTGATTTGGCTTTTAGTTATTGACACTTCATGGTTAGAATTTCTTATATTCCCTATGTACAGAATGCCATTCACAGAATCTGTAGGCCGTGCCTTTTTTTTCTCGTAACCATTATGCAACTCGAGTAAACGTCGTGAAGTCATTTTAAGAAGATACTTACATGAACTTTAAATCCTGGTCCCTTCCTACCCACACAAAACTTTAGTTCATATGTCTATTCCATGAGTCTCATAGCATAGGAAACTGATTTCAGGTAATCACAGATATAACAAAAGTGTTTCCAATGGATACAGAAGCTCCTCCTGGAGGCATTGATGACATGACAAAGCTTTCGTATTTGCATGAACCAGGAGTTCTGCAAAATTTGGCTACCAGATATGAACTTAATGAAATCTATGTGAGATTTTCATTCTATGTGGCAAGTAGATTATGTGGGATAAAGCTCAAGAATAGCTGGTTTTCTGATTTGTCTTATCTTTCTCACAGACATATACAGGAAATATTTTGATTGCAATAAACCCATTTCAAAGATTACCTCATTTATATGATACTCACATGATGGAACAATATAAAGGAGCCGCATTTGGAGAGCTTAGTCCTCATGTTTTTGCTGTTGCGGATGTTGCTTACAGGCAAGTTTACCTTCTCCAGTAGGTATCAGTATTATGGGTGATGTTTTATGGATATGCTATCATGGTGTGATATAGGGAAATGATTAATGAAGGAAAAAGCAACTCAATTTTGGTTAGTGGAGAAAGCGGTGCTGGGAAGACTGAGACAACAAAGATGCTTATGAGATATCTCGCATATCTGGGCGGTCGATCTGGAGTTGAAGGGCGAACCGTTGAACAACAAGTTCTAAAAGTATGATTGAAGCTGCCTTTTGTGGCTTATGTTTCTAGATAATAGCATTTTTCTACCAACATGATATGTTATCTTCTCACAAGATCTAAATGGGTGGGAATTGCTGCCTGAATTTATGTTGGTGATAATTTACAGTCCAATCCAGTTCTCGAAGCATTTGGCAATGCCAAAACAATTAGGAACAACAACTCAAGGTGGGTAATTGCTTTTTAAGATTGCTAATTGAACTTGAATAAATGGCTCAATAGTATCCTATTTCTCCTGCTATCTTTGTGTTTGTTCTGGGCAATGTTTGTTGTGGTTATGTCTTCTTGAATAAGATGAATATTCTTCTAAATTTATGTTGTCATTGCAACATAATGCAGTCGTTTTGGTAAATTTGTCGAGATACAATTTGACAAAAGTGGGAGGATATCTGGGGCAGCTATACGGACTTACCTACTCGAGAGGTCTCGTGTTTGCCAGATTTCGGATCCTGAAAGGAACTACCACTGCTTTTATCTTCTTTGTGCCGCACCACCTGAGGTACTTGGCTGTGTTTTGCAATTCGTTTGCAACTTCTGTTGTCAAACTTATTTTTACTAACGAAAATATTTATGGGTAAATGACAATATTGGATATTTACCTTCTAATTTCAGGTTCGAGAGAAGTACAAGTTGGGAGATCCTAAATCTTTTCATTACTTAAATCAGTCAAAGTGTTATGAACTTGACGGAGTAGATGATGCTCATGAATATATTGCAACTAGAAGGGCTATGGATATAGTTGGAATTAGTGAGGAGGAGCAGGTTTCTCATCTCAGAAATTCCTACCAATTATATATTTTCATAGTCATAGACGGATGTCATTGTCAACATCATCTATAGAAACTCTGCATATTGAAAAGTGAATTTTCTGGAAATATAGTTGTCCTCTGAGCTCTATAACAAGTTAGATGTTTTCAGGACGCAATTTTTAGGGTTGTGGCTGCAATCCTTCATCTTGGTAACGTTGAATTTGCTAAGGGAAAGGAGTTTGATTCTTCTGTCATTAAGGATGCGAAGTCTAAGATCCACCTTAGTATGACAGCGGAACTGCTCAGGTAAGCCTATTCCTCTTTTGAGTTATACACACCCTAAGCATCTAATTTTCAATGCTGGAACCTTGTATAGCCGTTGATCGATGTGATCTAATAGGTGTGATGCCAAGAGCTTGGAAGATGCGATGTTTCAGCGTGTAATGGTGACACCCGAGGAAGTAATTACGAGAACGCTTGATCCTGATGCTGCTCTTGGTAGCAGGGACGCGTTAGCTAAAACCATATACTCCCGCTTATTTGACTGGTGAGGATCTTCAATATTACGTGCTTGTGGTGTTGAGCATGTGGAGAGATGGGAACATATAATTTAGTACATTATTCATTATTCTGGTTCTTACAAGTTATTCTCTCTTGTTTATAGGATTGTGGAGAAAATAAACATTTCAATTGGACAAGATCCAAACTCAAAATCAATTATTGGAGTTCTTGATATATACGGGTTTGAATGCTTTAAGCACAATAGGTATAAGTTGTTTGCAAGAGATTTTATTTTCAAATCAATAATATCTAACCCTGTTGTGATGCTGACGAAATTTTTGCATACTGTAGCTTTGAGCAGTTCTGTATCAATTTTACTAATGAAAAGCTGCAACAACATTTCAACCAGGTTAGCCTTTTGTTTGCATGAGTTTGGTTCTCACTTTTTTTATCCACAGGGAGACTTGCTTTACTAAATTATGTTAATGTATCGTTGCAGCATGTGTTTAAGATGGAACAGGAAGAATATACAAAAGAGGAAATAAATTGGAGCTACATTGAGTTTGTTGATAACCAAGATGTGCTGGATCTGATTGAGAAGGTGTTGAACTGCTCTTTCATGCATTGTTCTTTTTCTGTTGATTTATCTGAAGACATTGCGTAACCAAAATTAGTAGTCATATTTGTGCTCACATTTTGAGGCTAATCAATCCGTTTGACAGGTATTATCTGTCATTTTTTTTTGTAAAAACTGACTAATGTTAGTTTTGCAGAAACCTGGAGGAATTATTGCACTTCTTGATGAAGCCTGGTATGCAGCTGGCTTCTGACCATGATTACTATGTAGTTTCATGATTCGTAGCTCCAATATTTTTGTAGACATTTTCCCCTGGATGAAATGAACTGATAACCAGCACAATTCAATTTATGGTGCTCCCTTTTCCCGTTGATGGGACTAATATTTTTCTAATTGCTGGATGCAGTATGTTCCCTAAATCTACCCACGAGACATTTGCCCAGAAGTTGTACCAGACGTTTGTGAAAAACAAGCGCTTCACTAAACCAAAGCTTTCTCGAACTAATTTCACCATAACGCACTATGCAGGAGATGTAAGCTTTTGTTAACCATTTATATAAGTCCATGTTTTGAGTCTTACATTGCCTATGTTTTTCTGAAGTAGTTCCCTTATTTTGCAGGTAACTTATCAGGCTGACCTGTTTTTGGACAAAAACAAAGATTATGTGGTGGCAGAACATCAGGATCTGTTGACAGCCTCAAACTGCCCCTTTGTGGTCGGTTTATTCCCTCCACTTCCAGAGGAATCATCAAAGTCATCTAAGTTTTCTTCCATTGGATCGCGCTTTAAGGTATTACATTTACTTGCATTCTTCGGCACTGTCCTTATCTGGATGAAGTCCACAGTTTCTTTGTTAAGTCGACTTGATTTTCTATGCTTTTAACACCTATACGAGAAATTTGCAACCAATGATATATTCTGTTTCCCACGTGGTTGTCGTGCTTGAAGAGATAACCCGAGTGCTTTTATTTTTCATGTTTTTGCCAAGACTTGCAGCAATAGCAATTCCATGCCAAAAAATGTAGCACATTTTCTCCCTATTTAAACTAGTAAGCCAACTGAATAACACTTTTCCAAGGAGGAAATTATGCAGTCCTTATGTGACAAAACATCATAAAGGTTGGATCTGTTGGAACGAGATATTCCCATATCCCTTGAAACTTAACTAATTGGGCATTTTAGTTCAATTTAAAGTTACTTGGCCTCTTTCAGCTATGAGATGGATGCTTGTACATTGAGTCGTAGACAACTACGGGTTCGTCACATGACAAAATACTTGAGGCCTACAGTTTAAGTGTTAAAGACATTTTGACACTATCACAAATTATTCTCATGTGAAGGATAGTATTATTTTGATCTGCATTTTGTCTTTTTACACCACCATTTACTTCTATGATTTCTCCAAGGCTGAAAAATGTCAAATTGCTGCTTTTATATTTTCTTTCAAAGAAAACGTACTTTTGTTTCTGTGTTTACTGTTTCTGAGTATCTACAAGCTGGCTCTCCAGTTCTTCAGCAATCCCATGCAAGGAACATGTTTAGTTTTGGCGGAATCAAATTGTGTTCTTCAGTGTTGAATGAAGGAAGTAAATAGTGAGTATAGAAAGTGAATTGGATTCCAGGCCTGCCCTCTCTTATGTTTTTTTGGCTTTTATTTGAGTGCCTGATGCCATGACATAATGTCCCTTGAGTTGCTCGATTTTTGGAGGTACATGAGGCCACTATTTTTGTGGTAAAATGTTATGAGAGCAGTCACTCTGTGTATATGTTGCGAAAGATTAGGTTTGTCTCCACTACTCCCCACCCATACTCCCATTGATTGGGTATTACATGAGTAATGTTATTGTTATTATTGTTGACGTCTTATGCATATTTCATGTCTCCTAGTGATCAAGTGTTCTTAATGCATATGTATACAATTATAACTGGGTATCTGGGGTAATATTCTGATTGGTACATTACATTTTGAAATTGCAGCTCCAACTTCAGTCTTTAATGGAGATCTTGAGTTCAACAGAACCTCACTACATCAGATGTGTGAAGCCAAACAATGTCCTCAAGCCTGCTATTTTTGAGAACCTCAACATTATTCAGCAATTACGCTGTGGAGTAAGTATATAGTGTTAAAACCTTGTTATATAGTGTTAAAACCCTGTACCTGATATCATACTTTATTTATTTTCTCTACTCACGAGATTCACTTATCAAAGAAAAATCTAGAGTGAAATTAAACGTAGATTTTGAATTTCACCTTTTCTTTTCTGATAGTTATTTGCCTGGTTATTGTTTTGTATGGTAGGGTGTTCTTGAGGCAATAAGGATCAGCTGTGCAGGATACCCCACTAGGCGAACATTCTACGAGTTTCTACTTCGTTTTGGTGTTCTTGCTCCAGAAGTTTTTGAGGGAAAGTAGGTTTCAGTGTTTTTTTTCCAGATCTTTCTGTTACCTTGTGTTTAGTTAAGGACGAAGACAGATATGATTTTCCAAAGTTGTGGGTTGATTGCTTATGTAATTTTCCATGATTGTTTGTGTGGTAACCTGTTTCTGCCGGAGGCTTCTCTACGGCCTCTGAGCCTTCGGATGCGGGAAGTTGGTTTTGTCCGGTGGCTGTGGTCCCTGCAGTCAAACAAAGGGGTCCTCCTGTTTGGCTCCTGCAAAACAAGGATCAGTGCCTGCCGGTGGGGTTTTACCAACGGGGCCTCCGATGCTCAAGTTAGCGACTGTTTGAGAAGATAAAGCAATAACGAAGGAGGCCGGACGGTAGCAGTCGGGGATCAAAGATCAGGATGAGGATCAGGATCCCGTGAACAGTACCCATAGGGGGTATTTGTAGGGGGATGTTGGCTTGGGGCTCACGAATATTGAGTGGGCCGCACGTCAAGGGCCCAAGGGTGGGCCTGGACGCTTGGTGGACCGGGTTGAACCATACGGACGGGGCATCTCAGTCGGATCCCCACGATAGTGACAGAGGGTAGTCCTCCGGGTGGTCTGGCTCGTTTGGCAGTAAGCCGAGAGCAGTGGCAAAGTGTCACCGACGGACGCCTACCCGATCATTGGCGGTCGGCCAGGCTGCGGCCCCTTCGGCCGTGGACACCTAACGATCGGTGCCCTTGCACTTGGTTCTGTGAGTCGCTGATGGTCCGGACGCTGATGGCCGGACACAATGCGGGAACCTCCGGTTGGATGGTCCGTATGACCGACTCGTAGGTGATAAGTTTCTGTGACAATTTTCTCCTCAGGGCATGGGTCCGGTCACCACAATAGCCCCTCAATCTTTCCCAAAATTTGGAAAATATTGAAATAGTTCAACCGGACGCCATGCCACCGGAGACAGGTCGCGTTAATTATGTCTGGTGTCATGTTTGACGTCACCCGACAGACGTCGGGTCATTGATTAGACACGGCTTGTTAGGAATCGCCACGTGTCGTGATTTAAATGGCCGGCCAAACTGACCGCCTCGGTACGTGTGCAGAGTTATTTAATGTTATACAGCTGTCTCATACTTGGGAGGAACCTATAAATAGGCCTGCTGGGTATGACCTTCGGTACCTTATCTTGTGATCAAGAAGCCTCCGGAGAGCTACGAATTCTTCGGCAACTGCTCCTGTAATGGACCAGATAGTTGATTTATCCTCGACTTCGGCTCATTCTGAGACGGACTCTTTATTCCAGCCGACTCCCACAGAGCTTACTCCTGAAGTTAGCTCGAAGGTGCCTTCACCTGTTGAAAATGTTACGCCCGGAGCCTCTTCCTCTAGGCTCCCTCCGGTTGATGGCCGAACCAACGTCGTTCGACACTTTTCGGATGAGAATGAGCCAACGTTCGTGGCTTTGGGAGGCCAGTCGGGCAGAGCGCTTGGAGGATCAAGAAGACGGACCGGAGACCCGCCCTGTCCGTATCTACGCTACTTCCGGGACGGAGTTGCTGAATT
>NMUG010001877.1:0-16926 GCA_002855965.1 Monotropa hypopitys | reverse complement strand
CATCAATCCTTTTTCTTTAACTTCTTAAGATCATTCTCATCCTTTCCTTAGTGACTCAAATCTTATGCCACTTAGCTGAACCATACAACTATATAAGTCGACCGAAAAAGGTCTCTATACTCTTCCAATAGCAATTCTCTAACCCGAGAATTTGTCTTGATGGACACATATCGACCTCTTATGAACCAATTTCTACTCTGGTTTATGCCAATACTTGTAAAAAGGATAGGTCAGCTCAAAATATCGCTCGACACTACCAGAAGTTTCACCCGCAATTTATTACAACATCCTCTTCCCTCTCAATTTCTAACAATCCAATACTCAAATACTACTCATACTCTTTCCAAGTCGATAATACATTAAGATTTTTCATCGAGGTCACAATTTCGGAGAATATAGACTATCCACACGGACTCTACTCAACCCAACTCTCTCATCACAAGGACATCCTCAAGATATCACTCACATTCCCTTCTCGACAACTCTTCATCCACCCCGAAACAATTTGTCTCTAAGGCTTATTAAATTTTTTTTGTGTAAGCCTCATTAACAATTTTCTGCATACACAGTTAAATTTATATCATCTGTCCAACCATGGACTTATCATTAGTACACATGTACTACCATTCCACACCATTTCCAATCCACAGGTCACTAGATTGCTTAGTATGACATACATCTTTCGTGCAACCATTATATTATTATCATAGTGAGTACATAACAATGTGATTCACTATCAAGTACCAATTATTAAAAAACAGTAAATATATACCTCTTGACTTTTGCTTGCACCACTCGCCACAACTCTGCAATTGATGCTGGAAGACACTCTGTTGCTGTGAATACTGACTGCTTGGCATCCATTTTAGTTGCACTCGAACATTTGAACCAATGTGTCTTTTCAGCACATGCTCTCACCCATAGCGTAGAACTCCACAACCGATACATCCTTTAAGAACCATTGAATCTCTCTCACCCAATTGTCGGCAAACACCCAACTCTTTCTTTCCCCTCATCCACTTTACAAATCTCACTTTCCCATATTCCTGTTTTGATTTCCACCTGACGCTTTTGAACACCAAGTTATAATATGTCCTTTCTCACCACAATAGGATATACCATTTTATCGGTTTTAAGAACACAATTCTCAACCCAAAGATTCACTGAACACATCTCGATGAACACTACATTACTCACTGACCATTAGTCATCACCCAATTTTCCCCACTTTACTTCCTCTCTTCATTATGTGGTTTAGCACCATCATTCTCACCACCCAAACTTTCATAACTCAACTCCCAACACACTTCACTCTACTACAACCCAATATGTTTGGTTCCCAAATTCAACTGGCTTATTCAAAAACCACTATGTTGCTCTTCCAATTCCACAATTTCTTTCTCAGCCCCTTCCACTCACAATCTCCAAGCACACCAATTTCATTTTCCGAAAGAATCCAAATAAACTGCCCCCTCGACATCCAACCATTCCAAACTTTCCAACTCTTTTTCTTCCCAATTCACTAATTCTAGTATGTTTGGGTAAAACCCCAATCCTTACCTCAAGATTCTCCACTCTCATTTTCTTTTGCCTCAAAATGTGAAAACTTCATCTAGCATAAGCCCATAATGCTCTAAGAGAAACCGTCACTAGAACTCTTAACCAACATTTCCCAAGAACTTACTCTAAACCGAACTGATATTACCTTTGTTAACTATGTCGATCCCGACCTCAATTATCATTTCACAATTAAAATATCTCACTCCCAAACGTAAAATGTTGCTCTCACCTCTCTACTCCTCAATTTATCTCCAAAACATCACCAATTCTTTCTATAACCATTCTCAATCCATCACTTCACTAGGCATTTCTACTCGCCCATACTCTTCGAGATCAAACTTTAAAATTTTAAATTCAAACCAACCTGTCTTTCTGCCATTTGCCTATGTCACTTGGTCCTCCATCCGTAGAGTTTAGCACTGAAATCGAACAATTCCCTTGTTTCTTACTTGACTGATTCCTTGCACTGTCTGATCATTGCACAATGTTCAATTCCTGTCACACACTTAGACAAGAAATATGGTGGAAACAAGTGTCAGATATAATACGCACGCGTTAGTCAACACACCTCAATGACTCAAGTGTGACTCGACATCCTATGGTCCACTACTAGCTTCTTCACCACTAACTCCGCCTCCTAGCATTTTGTTATATTGTGCTTTCTATTTGACTCTCCAAGACTTCACACTAGAAGGGAACGTTGATCAGGCGTCCTTCTAATTAGATTTCGAGGTAAGTCTCATAGGTGTCAAAGACACACACAATAGTCACAAAATACTAATACCCAAACTCCCAACACTTACCTCAAACTCATACCTCAAACACAAATTTCCATTCAATCATGCGGTCCCCTAACTCGGACCTACCAACCTAAGCTCTGATACTAAGTTGTAACATCCCATACCAAACTCACCAATTAAATATGCGGAATAAAATTTTTTCTTAACATTTAACCCAAGAGTCATCAATTCTAAAATAAAACATCGACTAGCCACAAGGACAAAATATAAATCTCAATGCCAAAGTTGTTCTTCTAGCAAATCACAATGCACCAAAGTTACCTCTAAAGGTCGTGTACTAAAAGAAAGATGCAAAGTACAATTATAAAATAAACATGGTTCCTCAAAAACAACTTCCAAGTGCACCTACTAAGTGCCATCTCTGTCAAGCTATGCCTCAAGCTATCCATCCGAATCCATGCTTCCAAAAAAGAATCATCTCACCAAGCTATATAGTGGACCGCTAGCTCCAAGACCTAGTTTCCAAGCATTTAAGAAAACACAAGGAAACCAGAGTGTGAATAGGATATTTTGATTTCACAATTGCAAGAGATTTATAAAAACGTACAAGGATTATACTTGCAAGAAATAAGGGTCCAGCCCCTTAAAAACTCATACTTCCAATCCCATGCGCCCCATGCTTTTACATATGTATATGGCCGCAGCCTATGTTTTATTTCAAAACATTTTAACATTTCTCTTTTACAATAAATTGGAACCGAAGCTCCCAAGATCAATGAGCCGTCAACCCGCAGTATTGACCTCGACCCATTGATAATATGCCGGTGTACCACAGTCACAACCTCGACATGTACGTACAAGCCGTCAACCCGCAGTATTGACCTCGACTTGCCGCATCAAAAAGGGTTGTTTCCCTCTATTGGCCATGAAGGCTCATATCCATCCATTTCCCATCTTTACTCCATATAGCATAAAAATATGCATAATAACCTTCAATGATTTTTCCATAAAATCATGCATATGATACATATGCAACATGCCATGCGATTTTCCCCAATTTAGTACAATTACTATTAACAAGAAAAGTGTGCGATCACCCAAAAGTCGGGTGCTACATCTATACATTCACATAATTATCCATGTGTATCATAGGGTAATTATCAAGCCCTACTCCAATCAATCATGCATAAAAGCCTTTAACAATTAAACTAAGAAGTACATGTACTTTGAAATACATGCAAAGTACTCTCAAAATACCGAATCCATACACTCACCAGAGCCGTTGATCAAACCTTTATCCTTGCCTGGTTCCAACTCTTTCCTTGTCCTTGAGTAAGGCCTCAATGCCTTCCTCAACATCCCTATCAAAACAATTACAAATTTCAGTCCTCAATTTGATTATAAATGGAAATCAAATAGGAAAACATAATTAAATTGATTACATGACTCAATGTGTCAAAGATCTCCCATAAATGACCTTAATTAATCATTTTTCAACTTTCCAGAACTTACCCAAAATTTCGGACAGAAGCACTCCCGACCGGTCGGACTTGCATCCCAACCGGTTGGGGCTACCTTGACCAACCCCAACCGCAACCACCAACTATTTGCCAAATTGGTTGGCATTTCCCCTTACCTCCCAACCGATCGCCACAACCTCCCAAACGGTTGGCCCTAACATCTCAACCGGTCGCCATGTGTTCTGCTGCGATTTCTGAGACTCGTGATTTTTGACGAAAAACGCTCCTAACTTCGAACCACTCACTCTAAACGTCTCCAATCACCTCCAAACTTCAAATCTATCATCCATAAAGTGTTCCTATCATCTAGGATCATTAAAAACGTGATAGAGGCTCTCAAACAACCCTTGATCACAACCAATTGTAAGAATCAAAAGACTAATTTCATGGATTTGCCCCCAAAACGAAATTGAAACTCAAACCCCGATCTACTTCAAATCTGAAGTGATATGAGAGTGATATGAACATAAATTGATTCGTGCTTACCTCTAGAACAAGGTTTATGAAGAGGTCTTCTTCCAATTCCTCTTCCTAGGCCTTCAATTTCTCTTTTCCTTCTTGCCTCCTTCTCTCATCTCTCTCTAGCCTTCTTCTCCTCCCTTACAAAATGAGGGAATAACACTATAGAACCCCTTAGGTCAGATTTGTAAGTTAGTTTACTCCTTTGCCCCTTCATTTAATTGATTATTCCCATGTTTGCCATCCATCCTCCTTACACTTTTATTTATGTAATTAGGCCTTAATCTAATTGTATATTTTTATACAAAATATACTCCAAATACCCCATAAAACCTCCTCAATTCTCACTTCTCATTCTAACACTTTTAGAATTTATTAATAAAATGATCTATAATACGGAACGAGTATTACAATGTTGGTCTTGAGGAGGAGTTGATTAGCATATTGCTGCTGAGTCAGGTACAACCCATTTTTGTCTCTGAAGGCTTCCATGCCAAGGAAGTGAAATAGAGGTCCTAGGTCTTTGAGGGAGAACCTGGAATCCAGCAAATCAATGAATCTTTGTATGAGTCTGGATGATTTCCCTGTGACAAGGATGTCATCCACATATACCAGAACATATATCATTGTGTTGCTATGGTTAAAGATAAATAGAGAGGCATCAGATTTGGACTGTTTGAACCTCCAAGATACAAGTTGGAGTCTCAAGTTGTCAAACCAGGCCCTTGGGGCTTGTTTCAGCCCATAGAGGGATTTATTGAGATGACACACATGATTGGGTTTGGAAGGGTCCTCAAACCCTTCTGGTTGAGGCATGAACACAGATTCATGTAGTGTCCCATTTAGGAAGGCATTGTTGATATCAACTTGCCTAACACTCTAATTTAGGGTGACAGCAATCGATAAGATTACTCTGATGCTGGAAGCTTTGGCAACTAGGCTGAAGGTCTCAGAAAAATCCAGACCAGGAGTTTGATGGAAGCCTTTGGCAACCAACCTGGCCTTGTGGCTGAGGATAGATCCATCAGGATTGAGTTTCAACTTGAAAATCCATTTGTTCCCCACCAGGTCCTGTGATTTGGAATGAGGAACCAAGTTCCAGGTGTGGTTTTTGATGAGGGCTTGGTATTCAATCATCATGGAAGATTTCCATGCAGAGGAAGCCAAGGCTTCTTCCACTGTGGTTGGAACTTGAGGAGTTAGGTTAGGTTCCTGGGTAGTGAGATAGGAGAATTTTTTTGGTTTGAAGATTCCATGTTTGGATCTGGTTTGCATTTGAGGAGAGTGGTTGCTGGAGTACAAGGTGGGAGTTGTGTTTGGAGGAATAGAAAACTGGTTTAAGTTAGGAAAAGAAGGTATGGAGTGGAGACTTGAGTCATTTGGGAGACTTGAGTCATTTTGGGAAGGATAGTCAGACTCGTTGTTGTTGAGAGGAGAAGCTGGCAGGAAGTTGTCTGTTGTAGGTGCCCTGTTAGAAGAAGTTATACCGCCACATGATGTTCTTTGCAGATTGTTTGAGTGATCTGGGATGCACATAGGTATTCCTGAGGAGGACCTTGGAACATCAGATGAGTTTTGACCAGTTGGGCTTTTGTTGTGGAAAGGAAATTCATTTTCATTGAAGATGACATTTCTGGAGATGTAGAGATGTCGAGCTGAATATTGTACCGCATTGCAGATGATTACCGCACATGGTCTAGATTTATCTACAATCGAGGTGCCAACTCTGTACATGGCTGACCAGTTCTCATCATGATCCAGCCCACAGTCCCTCAACACCTATCTACCACACTGCCAAGATGTCCAGCCTCACTGGCCAGACCTAATCCTTAGTACAACCTAGCTGTTGGACCTACAGTTGGCTATATCATTTAATACCTAGTCCACATATTATATATGGAATACACATCCAGCTATATCCTCCTTGATCCAACATGCATTTCCCTAAATAATGTTCCTGTGCTGCCTGTATGTTCATCCACACAAGGCCAAACCTTATCCTCAGTACGGACTCCTATTGGACGTACTGCTAGCTATATCAAGGGGATCCAGACTGCGTATCCGAGGTGACTGTGTGCCGCACTGCTTGGATGTCAATTCAGACGGACTGACCATATCTCGCAATGCCAGACACAAGCATATTTTACACGGAGTGCAGCACATACCTGATGCTGCCGCCACACTGAATAACTACAGCAAACCTGGATCCACACTGCCATGTGGCTAATCCTGATTTACCCCACCACAATTGCCTCCAACTTTGACTATTTCAGCCACACAACAAGAGCGGACAAAGATAACCAGACTACCAGTAAACGACATCATTGCAGATAATCACCAATTACTGTAACCGCCAATTACTTTAATCGACAGTCATCATTACCCATTAAATGCGGTGGGACTCAAACGCTGCGATTAATACTGAAATTGCGTGAATCAAAGCACAAACCTCGAACAACTCGAAATTTTGATTATACCGCCTTTATCACGCCAAATCAAAACAAATCAAACCTTTTGAACATTCCACCCTTAAGCATTTTTCCTCCTGAACTGAAACTTCTTCACTAACAGACTTTCTCTACACCCTTCGTCTTCAAAACTTCAGTAAGTGACTCATTCTCCTACTTTGCACTTTTCTCTTCTCTTGCTTCTTCTGCACTTAGAACAATTTTTATAGAACATGAGTATCTTCAGAGTTAGGGTTAATGCCCTACACAAGATGGAATAATTCCATAAACACTTCAACATTCCAGAGGATGTGTGTGTTGAGCTCGCCCTACTCAACTATAAGTGGAAGGACGCTGATGACAACACCCTCTTGATTCCGGTTAAAAATGTTTTTGAGGTGGGGATTCGATTCCCTCTCGATCCCATCTTCTATCAATTCTGCAACTATTTAGGTTTGACCCCTACACAGATGTCCACCAACATGATGCGCATTGTGATGGGGGGTTTCAGCCCTAAATTGCATTACTGATTCTCGAATGACCATACACGAGATTCTGTACCATTACACTATTAATAGCACCAAACAAGGTGTCTGGTACTTCAAATATAGGGCTGACCGGGGAAAACTGGTCCTTAATACCCCCAACACTAATAAGGACAACGACGATGATATCTTCATTGTTACGGGAAACTGGTAGTATTCTGCCAATGAGCCACATGATTGCTCCATGCCTCGCCATGACGGATCCCTGATAACCGGGAATTCTGGGGTCGTCGAAATTATCGAAATCCCTAGTTATGCATTAATAATTTATAAAACAAGGAAAAGCTACTCTACTTAGTAGAGCGGCAAGTCTAAGATCGATCTATGGAGAATTGAGCGAGTCGGTTAACTTCTACTTGATAAAGAGAATTTATCTGGTGAGGTGATAGCAGTAGGATGCTAGCCTTTTTTTGGGTTTTGAAAACAAAATTAAATTAAAAATAAAAGATCTTAAACTAGATTAACTAAATGGCTAGGTTAGGGTTCCACACCACATTGTGACTCATAGAAGTCCAAGTTCTCTTCTATCAATTAGAGTGATTTGGATATTAAAGAGATTGCCCTGTACAATCTCCATTCTTTTAACAAATATGCCCTAAGAACTATGAGTGCCAACGTTAATTATCGATCCATAGGCAAAAGTCAATACTTCAAGGGAACGAAGAGGGAAGGAATTTCTTCACACAAACCTATCTCACGACAAAGAACGAACAAGATAACAAGGATCCTATGATTCATAGTATGGGCATCGCCCTAACCGCGCCACGGAGGTTAGCCATCCATTAACACTAAAACAAGAACAAAAGTGCAAGAAATTAATGAACAACAAGACAAGATTAAATAAACCATACCTCGAATTAAAATTTTATGCACGATACCATATTGTGAGAAAAAAATAAACAAAAATAATCAAAACATAAAATATAACTACTCGCGCTTGCCTCCCTACTGATGCCTCACACCAAAAATGAGACAAGAAAGAAAGGGGGCAAAGATTATAAAAAACCCTAAAACTAACCTAAACTAATGTTTTCCTCCCGCCTCCTGCTAAGGGGAGTAATAAAAAGGACAAAAAATCATAAAGAAAAAACCTAAACTCAAGCCTACTTGTGCCGCCTCCTCCTAGAGAGAAAAGAGAACCCTTTGAACCAAAAAAAGAAAAGAGAACCCAATATTAAAAAAAACCTCTCATAAGTGTGGCACCTACCTCGTATACGGAGAAAAAAAAATTTAAATTCAAAACCAAAGGTGATGTACAGCTGGGTCACTTTCCATTTAATTTTTATTCAGAATCCACGCATCATGCATAACCGGTTGCGCCCAAAAATAGGCTACCGATTACGCCCTTTGCAGTATCTCTGCACAATTGGTTCACTTCAGGTGTAACCGGTTGCGGCTGGTATTTTCGTAACCGATTGTGCACTGATCTGTATCTATTTTGGGCTTCTTTTGGTCTAGACTTGAACTTGCTTTGGCACTTGGTTTTCTCTTGACTTCTTCAAGTCTCGGGGATTCTAATGTGCTCCAAAAACACATCTAAATGGTTCTTATAACCTGGAAAATAATTAAAGACTAGAAAAACACGTTACAACGCAAATGAACTAAATAAGAATAAATAAAAAATAAATATGATAAAAGAGAGAGCAATAGACACACTGAATATGCAATATCGTGTGTCTATCACATCCCTCAACTTAAGGTTTGCTAGTGTGGTAGGGGTAATTCAAGTTCTGCCACGCGTCAAAGTCGCAACCGCATAAACCGGCTCCAGCGCGGATACGAACCGCCATGTCATCAAGCAACCTGCGCTGTGTGGATTAGGTCTGTCCTGTGAGGCTAGACATCCCCACAGCGCGGGGTCATTTTATCCAGTACGGCACATGTCGGACCAGGTCTGGTACAGCCAGACACGTGTCCCAGCATGGCCCACTGTGCGGATTAGGTCGGGTCCTTGTGACCGACATCCCCCTGTGCGGCATCCAGTAATATAGCGCGGGAAGGGAAGCAGACAAGGACACCACGTGTCAGTCATCCAGAAGGCAGTGCGAGCATGCGTGTCAGATTTTCTCTTCCCAAGGGAATATCCAGTCCCCAAGAACAGTGAAAAGGCGTGCAGACGTGCGTCTTTGCCAAGAAGGTGGCAGACCAGTGCTCTGCTCAAGAAGAACAAACGAAAGGTCCGAGGAAGACCTCGTTCCCAGCGAGAAGCTGGGAACCCGGAAGGCAGAGGTACTTAAGCAACATTCTACCCACCTGAGAAAGGTACATGCTAATTTGCTCCCAGACTCTCTTGTGCTTTGAGTTCACAGTTCATCTTCGATTCAGAACTAACTTAGTCATCGGAGAGCCTTCCGGCCGCTAGAGGCGGGAGGTCCTCTAACTGTTTTCTCTGAGCACAGGATCAGGTACAGCAGGAGCAAGTTGGCAGAGCAACCAGCCATCCCCAGAACAGTAACCGTTTACCGGCAAGGGTAGAGTAACCACTTTTTAACCTCGCACAATTGGCGCCGTCTGTGGGAAATCCCACCCACAAAAGCAAGAAAAGCCGATAAGAGCTCAGAACACCAGTTGACACGAAATGACGAACCATGGCAAAGAGACCCCCACCGCTACTGGGAAGGATAAGCGTCCGGAGGCCAACCGTTCTGACCCTCCTCCGACGCCCACCAATAATCAATCACGTCTCCTGGACACTCGTGGAGGCATTCCTGGCCTTGGGGGGACCTCAACAATCCTCTCCAGAGGCGTTGGGAACCCACTGAGAATCCGGGATGGCGTCCAAGGAAGTCAGAATCAGGATAACAGGGAAATGGAGCATTCCCAGGAAGGTGACAGCAGGTCTCGTTCCGAGTACACTCTGTCTCCAACCAGGTCCAAGTCAATCAGAGACGAGGACTTGACTGAGATTATCAAGACGCAGAACCAAGCTATTCATCGCTTGGAGCTGCAGGTAGCAAGGCTGTCCAAACAGCCCGAGGACAAGCAGAAATCAGTCGGCCATCAACGTCAACGCTCAGGGCCCCAAACGAGCCAGGCCAGACGGTACCACCCTCATCCTACTGGAAACCAAATCGCAGTACGGGAAAGGATGGGGAGGACCCAACAGCAGAATAGGAGAGAGGGGAGGAACCCACCCCGTCGCCGGGATAGGCGTAGGGTTGCTCGGGACCCCCCTCAGGTCAGCGAGCATTAGAGCAGAACCAACAGTCACGTAGGTGACTCGCACCAGCATATGTCAGCACCCCGTGTGCGGGACTTGAGAGATCAACTCCCTCCCAAGATTCCCGCACAAGGCGAGCGTACGGGCAGGCCGCAGAATCTTGCCCCAGTCAACTCCGCACACACAAACTTCGAGGACATGAGGATGTGGCTGGATGAGCGTCTCAAGGACCGGGGAATGGCCCAGGAGACTGCTAAAAGATCCATTCAACAGATCACCTCCACCCCGCTCTCCAAGGAAATCACCAGTTACCTGATTCCCAGAGGCTTTAGTCTTCCCAACTTCTAGAAGTATGACGGGAGGACAGACCCCGTGGCACACCTAAAGGACTTTCAGCAGTCCCTTATCTTGTACGAAGGGGACGAAAGCCTGTACTGCAGGATGTTCGCGTCCAGCTTGGGCCCGACAGCGCTCAACTGGTACCACAAGTTAGCACCGCGATCGATCTGCAGCTGGGAGCAGTTGGTCGAAACCTTTGTTGGTAGGTTCATGACCAGCCGAGCGGCGCCCAAACACTTTGATTCTCTGACTTCGTTGAGAAAACGATCAGATGAGTCTCTCAGAGCGTATGCCGGTAGGTATGTGGATATCTACAACGAGGTTGAGGACTGCACAGAAACGCAGGCGGTTTCAATGTTCAGATTGGGGCTTTCCTTTAGTGAGAAGCTAAGGGAATCCCTGACTCTTACCCCAGTGGAGACCTTCCCCGAGCTAATGGAGCGGGTGGAGCAGCACGCGAAGCTGGAAGAGGAAGGCCTCGTAGAAGCAGGCCGCCATGCCAACAGATCGCACCGGACCCATGTGGTGGATTCTGCTGGCAGAAAGAGGAGCAGAAAAAGGAAAGCGTCTCATCAATCTCACTTCAAGAAGGCAGAAGAGGCTGAGACAACTCTGCAGGCTACCCACAGGATGCCCATGCCAGGCCCTGAGGCCTATAAAGCCATCAGGAAAAGGTTCAACACTTCGATCTACAGAATGGTTCATCCCCTAAAAGATGAGCCTTTCTGGAAATGGCCAGCCAAGCAAGGAGGAAACCGAGCAGAACTGGAGGCAACGGGACTCAGGTGCAGCTATCACAGAGAGCACGGTCACATGACCGAGCAGTGCCAAATCTACAAACAGTTCTTGGAAGATCTCGTGGACGCAGGTCATCTGAAGTAGTATATCGCGCAGACGCCCCGACAGGACGGCAGGCCTAGACGGGTGGATATGTGCGACAACTCTTTGAATGAGGACCTCCCTCCACTTGGTGTCATCATAATGATTCACGGAGCGATAGAGCCGAACTCTAGAGCAGAGTCCCGCACAAAAAAAAGAAAGGAGGGTCACGAGCATCATGTTCTACAGCTCAGGCAGAAGCGACAGAGGGAGCAATGCGGGAAACCTCTCCAGATTTCATTATCGGAGGAGGACCTGGAGGGGGTAGCCTTCCCGTACAACGATGCAATGGTGATCACTCTTAGTATCAATAGGTACGACACTGAAAGAATCTTGGTGGACCCGGGCAGCTCCACCGACATTCTTTATTTCCAAGCATTCAACAAGATGAGTTTCACTCAGGCGGATCTCAAGTCAACCAGAACCCCGCTCATAGGGTTTAGTGCGGAGCCAGTATGGCCCTTGGGAGTCATCACTCTTTCAGTCCAAGCAGGGAAAGTGACCCTAGACACGGAATTCTTGGTGGTGGACGTGCCTTCTGCCTACAACGCCATCATTGGGAGTACTTTGATGCATAGAATGGGGGCAATCCCCTCCACCTACCATCATATTATCAAATTTTCTAGGCCTAAGGGGATTGAAAGCATCAGAGGGAACCAAAAGTCTGCCAAAAACTGCTTCACGGCTTCTTTCAAATCCACTCCCAATACCGAGCAGGAAAAATATATAGAAGTCCCAGATCAACCTGTCTTGGAGGATGTAGGTGTGGATCCCTCCACCCGTGTGGTCGAGAACTTGAGAAAGGTTCCCGTCCACGAGACTGATGAGGGTAGGTTTTTCTTAATCGGGGACGAACTCCCTGAAGTAGATGCCTCCGAATATGTCCAGGTGTTGCAGGATCACATCGACGTATTTGCTTGGACCCCGGAGAAGATGCCCGGGGTACAGCCGAGCATAATATGTCATCGGTTGAACGTGGATCCTCGCCACAAGCCAGTGATGCAGAAGAGGAGACGATCATCCGCCCAGCATTCAGAGGCAGTATTGGAGGAAGTCAACCGTCTGGTACAAGCGAAGGCCATCAGGGAAGTTTACTACCCAGAGTGGCTCTCCAACACTGTGGTGGTCAAGAAAAAGAATGGGACCTGGAGGGTGTGCGTGGACTTCACCAGCCTGAACAAAGCCTGCCCAAAGGACAGCTTCTCGATGCCTAAAATCGACCAGCTGGTAGACTCTACGACGGGATACAATCGGATGAGCTTTCTGGATGCATACCGAAGCTACCATCAGATCGCTATGTATGAGCCCGACCAAGAGAAGACATCCTTCATCACACCGCTGGGACTTTACGGCTACAAGGTAATGCCTTTTGGACTGCGCAATGCTGGGGCAACGTACCAAAGGCTGGCTACACTCATGTTCAAAGATCTACTGGGAAAAAGCATGGAGGTGTACATCGATGACATGGTGGTGAAGTCAAGAGAGGCAGACACCCACCTGGACGATCTCCGCCGCACATTCCAGGTGCTCCGAGAGTACAAGCTAAAGCTGAATGCCTCCAAGTGTGCCTTTGGGGTAAGTTCTGGAAAATTCTTGGGACACTTGGTGACACGGAGGGGCATAGAGGCAAACCCCGATCAGATAATTGCATTGCAAAACCTCCAAAGTCCAGGAAGGACCAAGGATGTGCAACGTCTGACTGGGATGGTTGCCGCACTCAACCGGTTCATCAGCCATTCATCGGACAAATGCAGACCCTTCTTCCAGCTACTTAGAAAAAGAACAAGCTATTCGTGGGGGGCAGTTTGCGAAGAAGCCTTCCAACAGTTGAAGAAATACTTAGCCGCACCACCGCTGATTGCCACACCAGATCCGGGCGATGTGTTGGTCGCTTATCTAGCTGTGTTAGAGCACGCAGTCAGCGCGGTGCTTATCAAGAAGGAGGAGGGACAGCAAAAGCCGGTATACTACGTCAGCAAGACTCTGCTAGACGCGGAAACTAGGTATCTCCCCTTGGGAGAAATTGATTTTAGCCCTAGTGATGGCTTCGAGAAAACTACAGCATTATTTCTTATCCCACACCATTGAAGTAACAACCGTCCACCCTATTGGATCCATCCTGAGAAAGGCAGATCTGTCCGGGAGGGTTGCGGCTTGGTCGGTTGAGCTGGGAGAGTATGACATCAAATATGTCCCCCTCACTACGGTGAAGGGTCAGGTCCTCGCGGATTTCGTTGCAGAGTTCTCGCACAAATCCGCACAGACACCCCCGCTGCGAACAGAGGACGAGCAGCCAACTCTCGTTCATCCCGTGCTGCCAGATGTTGATGAGCCAGACACCAAGGAACAGTGGAAGCTATTTGTGGACGGATCAGCATGCAACAAGGGATCAGGAATGGGTATTGTTTTATTCTCCCCAGAAGGATTGGCCCTGGAGCAGTAAGTCCGGTTATCTTTCAAAGCCTCTAATAACGAGGTGGAGTACGAAGCACTTATCATAGGTCTGGAGAGCGCGAGGAGGTGCGGAGCTGAGGATTTACTTATTCATTGTGACAGCCAGCTAGTGGTCAACCAGCTTTCAGGAGAGTACGCCACCAAGGATGACTGGATGGCGTCATATGCTGTCTTGGCCAAAAAACTTCTCCAGCAATTCAAGAAAACAGAGATGGTCCAGATTAGCTCCAGACAGAACAACCACGCAGATGCCTTGGCCTACCTGGCCTCCTCCATACCTTCCGAGCTCCGCCGCACAGTTAGCGTCGATTCTCTGTCTCAACCGAGCATCCAATCGACAGACTCGGATGAGGCTTTCGATTTGGATACAGGCCCGAGCTGGATGGATGCAATCGTTGCTTACTTGGCACGGGATGAGCTCCCCGCAGACAAAAAGGAAGCTCACAAAGTCCGGATCAAGTCAACCAAATACTGGCTCTCGCCAGACAAGCTCCTGTACAAAAAATCATTCACAGGGCCGTACTTGCGTTGCGTCCACCCTGACCTTGTTCCACGATTTGTATTCGAAATCCACGAGGGGGTGTGCGGCAGCCACACTGGTGGGCGGTCCATAGCCCACAAGGCCATCTCTTAGGGATACTGGTGGTCGTATATGCAAGAAGACGCCAAAGTCTACGTCAGAAACTGCGAAAAATGCCAAAATTTTGCGCCCATCATCCATACGCCTTCAGCTGACCTAGCACCACTCACGAGTCCTTGGCCTTTCTCTCAATGGGGCATCGACATCGTGGGTCCCATGCCACAAGCTAAGGGCATGAAGAAGTATCTGTTGGTGGCTACTGACTACTTTACCAAGTGGATCGAGGCAGAACCACTTGCCAAGATCACAGAGCGCAACACAGAGTAGTTTGTCTGGAGGAACATCATCACTAGATTTGGAATCCCCTATGCCATTGTTTCAGATAATGGCACCCAGTTCCAAGATAAGTTCAAGGCTTTCTGCTCAACGTACAAGATCAAGAATTTCTACGCCTCTGTCAGTTACCCACAGTGCAACGGCCAAGCTGAAGCCTCCAACAAGACTATCCTAGACGGCATCAAGAAAAGACTGGACAAGGCCAAGGGAAGATGGGTTGAAGAGCTACCACTCGTTCTTTGGGCCTACCGAACAACGCCCAGGAGATTCACAGGTGAAACTCCTTTTTCTCTAGCATACGACACAGAGACAGTCATCCCTTTAGAGGTTGGCATCCCAACCATCCACACTGACCTAGTGGAACAAGGGGGCAATGACAACGCACTAGCCGTGCACCTAGACCTTTCCGAAGAAAAAAGAGAGAAAGCTTTGGTCAAGTTGGCCTCTTACCAAGAACAACTGGCCAAATTTGACAACAGAAAAGTCCACCCAAGGGAATTTGGAGTTGGTGACTTGGTCCTGAGAAAGGTCCTCGGCAACACCAAAGACCCAGCAGATGGCAAGTTGGGGCCAAATTGGGAAGGGCTCTATAAAGTGATCGGCAAGGCTGGACCATGAGCTTACCGTCTAACAGATCTGGATGGCGGCAAAATCCCGCACACTTGGAACGTCTCCAATTTGAAGAAGTTTTTTCTGTAAATTTTACGTTTTGTTGAGGCAATGTATCAGAAAGTTCATCAGTAGAGGTTCAACTTCACTCAGATCCAGTTCTCAGCATTTCGGTAGCCTGGTTAGAGTAAGGAAGCAAACGCTTGTCAGGCCTCTACTTCCTTACTAGGGGGCAATGGTCCCGAGCATAGAATGCTTGGGATAGTTGTCCTGAGATCCAAACCTTACAGGGGACCAAAGTCGCAAGGAATTGATCTCAAAACAAGTAATGGTCGATGGTCCCGAGCAGAGAATGCTTGGGATAGTTGTCCCGAGATCAAAACCTTACAGGGGACCAGAGTCCCAAGGAATTGATCTCAAAATAAGTAATGGTCGATGGTCCCGAGCAAAGAATGCTTGGGATAGTTGTCCCGATATCAAAACCATACAAGGGAACAAAGTCCCAATGAATTGATCTCAAAACAAGTAATGGTCGATGGTCCCGAGCAGAGAATGCTTGGGATAGTTGTCCCGAGATCAAAACCTTATAGGAGACCAAAGTCCCAAGGTCTTGATCTTAAAACAAGTAATGGGCAGTGATCCCGAGCAGAGATTGCTTGGGATAATCTGTGAGACCCCGGTCCTAGAAAATATTTAACAAAAGTATTTTATATAAATTTGAGAATTTCTGATATTCATTTAAGCCTTGAAGTTATAAAATGAAGAGAAAAGGATTTGATCAGGGGCCTAAGTGAAAGGAAATAAGTTAGGAGCACAATTTTGTTAGCTGCCGAATAGCTTAGGGTCCGGCCGAGCTTGTGCCGAGCAGAAGGGATCCGGCTTAGAGAGTCCGGCCGAGTAGAGGTTCGGCCAGTACAGATGCCTACTTGGCAGTCTGGCCAGGTCAGCTTGAAAGTGGCTGTGTGGCCATGTGGACAGTCCATCTGGACATCCATCTGTCAAAAAGAGACAAAGATCCTGAGTGAACTAACATCACTATCCATTTCCGGCGAAAGACGCCAAATTGTGCGGCTGGTGGGCGTAGGCCATCAGGCTAGAGGCTTAGACTGGGCGGCCGACGGGGCCCACTCTTGGTGAGTGGCGCCGTTTGATGGTCTGCCAACGTCCGGATATTTTATTCATCTCAAACTCTATAAATACTCAGCCATTTTAATCATTCTGGTTACAACTTCAACTTGAAAGAAACCAGACCTTCTCTCTCTAGAAACTGACCGAAGCATTGTTATTCGGCAAAATCT
>NMUG010001876.1:0-16923 GCA_002855965.1 Monotropa hypopitys | reverse complement strand
AGTGGATTTAATATAAAAGAGTAGTTTTAAATTCAGTACTCTTATTCAGTTTTCATATATTGAACGGTTTTAATATAAAGTCCATGTAATGGTTCTAAATATTATTGTTGGATTTTATTTAAGTTGTAAAGAATGTTTCAAGTCAATTTTTTAAGGTGCTTGGTGTCTTTAATCATATGAGTCTTCTGTTATGATTTAAACCTTGAAAGTGTGTGTGTGTTGGCTTGACAATAGTTTTAAAGAGGAAAAAATATAATCTCTACAATTAAAGGTGTAGGCTTATCACTGTTTGGGTCACGTGTTCATATGATATTTGCCTTACCATGTAACATATCAAGACATGGCATGACAATGAGGGTCTGGCATTTGTGGATGAGTTCGGTGCCAGTTGTGGATCAGAGTCTCCCTCATTTTCAATCAACGACCTGTTGTTTTTTTATTACTGGAGTTTCATAGTCTTTTTCTGCCATCGCTTGCCAACGAATCTGTTCTTCTTCTTCAACTTGTATCTTTTCCACAGACGAAGCCAATTACGCATGGGTAAAAATTAATAGACTACATTGTCGTATACGTGGATGAACTTGAACGAATTTTCCTATTTTTTCAACTGAAATCTATCTCTGTGTTCACAAAGAAAGAGTTAGAGGATCCCATTTCATGATTAAGTTAGAACACAGTCAAACTCAATCAAAAAAACTCTAAGAATGAAACAAGCTATCAAATCTATGTGTGCGCAAAATAGCGTGTACTTTCTCCATCCCAAATTGTTGGGTCCTATTTCTATTTTGGGATGTCCCAAAATATATGTATTATTTCTAAAAATATCTATTAAAACATAGCCACTTTCTAATTTTAAGTATTTTTTCATCTCAAATGATATGTTAAATATTTTTATCTAATAATAATTTTTATGATTTTCAACACTTTGTATAATATAACTAATTAATATCTATTAAACATGATCCATATTATATATATTGAGTTTGATATAAGAAAATAGTTTTACAAAATCGGTATCGTTAATACCGACTAGACTTAGGGATAAAAGAGAAAAGGCAATGCAAATTTTCACACCCCTTAATAAGTTGGATTTTACAAAAGGATTCAATAATTTGGGACATATAGAGTACCTTTTTCTGAAAATATGAATTTGTTTATATAGGAAGAGACCTTAGTCTTACAGTCTTTTTAGATTACTAGTTTTCCCGCTAATTAGAGTTTAATTAGGACTTATTATCCCAATTTCAATAGGATTCTATCGTACTTATATTTATTCTCATCTGATAAGATTTGACTGCTCGTTTACATTAGAATTAGGACATATCACATGTTCTTAGGAATTGATAGTTTATCTATTCATCGAAAATGGCAAAACATGTGCATTAGTTGTCATTTCTGGATTGGCAAAATACCTAAACATGTTCTATATGGTTCTCTCAGATTGAATATAATCTTGCCGCACTGGTAGGATATCACGTCGAACTGGATGGATCTTATCACCTACTCCGCTAAAATCGTGTCGATATGAACAACTATATGCCAAAATGAGCTAGCGTGCTGAACTGAATGTTTATATCCAGAGCACTGAGAACCAATCTTGACTTGGTTAAATTCAAAAATATCCTACCACTAATAATTAGTGAGACAATATTAAAAAATTATATAATATAAATACAACTCAATTTGATTAGAACACTATATATGTATCCTTAACAACTTGAATTCAGATTTTATTTTTTGAAGAATTTTAGTAAAACATGATAACTAATACTAAAAATAATTAACTGAATTCAAATAAAATAAAATAAAAATAGATAAATATAATCCTATTTAATTAGGATCATCCATAAACAAATCTAAAAGATTTAAATATTTGTGTAAAAATTATGCATAGATAAATGAAAAAAATAAAATAATAATAATAATAATAAAGCTCTAGGATCCGAAGGATTGGAAAAGAAATAAAGAAACACAGAAGTGATAGGCAAGATGGCCTAGAGAACTTGGAATTATCCAAGAGGTTCAGGGTTTGATTCTTGCTACTACCATGATGATGTGTATCAACCAACCGACTTCTAGCCCATTGATATGAGTTTCATACTGGGGTTCCGGTTTCACAGGACACTCCCCGTGTAGTCGGTACAAGTCCCATTAGATGAAGCATAAAATGCACTAGTCTAGACTCGGACTTCTGGGTAGCGCATTCGCACATGACAAACAGTGTGATGTCGGAATCATTGGGAGAATCGCACATTTACCGATCCTCTCGTCAGCTCTTGTGGTGGGGCGTAGCGTGAGACCCTTAATATTGGGTCACAATATGTTTTTGGAAAGAAAATAAAGAAATTTCATAGTCAGAGTCAAAATAGTAAAAAAAATGTACCTCTTTGAAAAGTAAAGTTGTACTTGTTCAGATTTTATAAAAAGTAAAAATAAATAGAGTATTAGTATTTTATAAATGTAAACATAAAACGTTATAATATTTCTTAACATTTGCCTCAAATTGTAATGAAAAAGGAAAAAATAAAGCATTCACGGATCGCTGTTATACATTTTTTTCCACATTGACAAACTATCATAAACTCGTTTTAAAGCCTCTTACATCTGCACATTAATCAAATTCATTTCAATTGCCCAATAAAACATGTATAGGATTGCAGGGTGGGAGGATGATGACCAGTGAGTGAACATGGAGTATCGTGTTCGGCTTAATTAATTGCTAATGATTCAATTTACAATATGCAAAAATAATTCAAAATGTTTTTTTACTTAGTTAATACAACTGAATTTAAAAGGGTACTCATGTTCGTTCTTTAAATGAAAATAACATTTTAATACTTTTTATTTATTAATAAAAATACTGAATTAATATTGCCTTGTAACCAAAATTTCTAACTAGTATTTGTTGAACCGTGTCATTTTTCCACCCCTCTTTATTAAACTAATTATTTAAAAGTAAACTTCATGGAAAGTTTTTTAAACTTTTATTATCAATTTTTGTTATTTCCTGTGCAACCCTCCTACTTTCTAACCCTCGAATTCACTCCAAGCCAGGTTGATATGCCAATAGGTAGAAAGATGGATGGCTTCCCTCATTATTGGAGTCCTTTCATTTTGCTATGTTTGGACCGATGTGATAATCTTTAGTACTCATTTAATTTAATTAGAATGAAGATTTTTATCAAGTCTTCCGTTGCTTATTTAGTTGATAGTACAATCTTGTGATCCTTATAGATCCGGTGTGTTCTTTGATACAATGTGTAGTCATCATTCCGTAGACCTTCCTTTTATGTGTGTTCTTTGATACAATGTGTAGTCATTATTCCATAGCCAGACCATCTTTTATGTTGTAGTCCGGAACTTACTTTCCAGTGCTGCTCCAACTCTTGTCACGCCACCCTGTCCCCTCCCTACCGTAGCCCTTCCCTATCTCCATGCCCCCTTCTAGCCAAACATATTAACCACCTCAAACAATACGTGTATGATTTGGGGCACGAGATACCAGTCAGAAGCAAAACATTCTCCATTCCTAACCACCTCGCTCCTACTTCAGTTTCCAAAATGACAAAGCAAAAAGATCGCACGCAACAAATTTAAGTTGGTTTAAACAGAAAATACCATTCAAATTTAGACATCCAAATTTATTCCATTGTATTTTAATCAAAAATGATACGCAACAGTCATAAAATATTCTATCGGACACCCAAAAGATGCTCTAATTATTTCGATGCCAGTGCTCACATCCCATCTCTAGTATGGGCGATACCTCATATCCGCTCGTGAAGGTCTCCCCCCTCCACCCATGCCGTAACTCCACTGCAAAAACACAAAACATGCAGATGATTAATCCCCAAAATTCGCAGAAGTAAAGAGGCAATGTCCAAAAATATAACAGAGTTTCCAGTGTTGACCAAATTAAATCTCACGAAAAAAAGGACTCACAAACGGACTGGAAAAACATCAGAAGGAAAATACAAATGCCAAGACCCCAGAATATACATGCAGAAAGTAAATTGAGAGCACACATAATAGAAGATAAACGTCCTCCAACTAACTAAAAAATGCGCAATCAAAATTTAAGCAATGACTGGCAATGCTGCTACATGAGTAAGCATGCAAGTGGGTACTAAAATTTCCATTTCCTAAGATCTCGTAGCCCTACACTGGCTGGTGGAGTTGGTCCTCCGAATCGATAAGTCAACTGAGCAATGAGTCTCTCTTCATAATAAAAAAAGACGAGAGAATGAGAAACTAAAAGAACTAAGACCCAAAAGTAAAATGCAGACTCGGTATAACATCATTTCAATCAAAAAACCATGTTATCTACTCTGTTACTCACATTGTCAAAATCCAGGCCTCCATACATCCGTCCATAAGTGCGCATGGGACCACCACTGTATCCCCCATACGGTTCCGCATTACCCATCATGAAGTTTCCACTACTGGGACCAGCATCATCAACAGGAGTAGCTGAATCTATTGCAACCTGGTAAGCAAGTTCCAATAACCAACAATTAGGCAAATCATTCGTACCAACAGTTAACATCCCACCACCGAAACTATTTACAAGGATAACATTTTTTGGATCAAGTGAAACATACAAGTTCTCTGTTCTAAGAACAAAAGTGGGATCAAAATTTTGGAACACAATACATTGCACAACCATTATTTAACTTAGAATCTAGGCAGAGCTTAAAATAAGCCGTGTATTAAATAAGAAAAGTATTTGCTTCGTGAGAGCATTACCAGAACTTGGAACTCCAGCAAAGAATCATTTTTGTATCTTTCAGAACAGGACAGTAAGAGAGGGACATTTAATCAGTGATCGCCTGATCAACATACCCCGTTGAATGAGGCTAACTCCCAGGTCCTCCATTAAATATTTTTTATTCAAATAGGTCATAAACCTTATCAACTCAATATTTCACACAACCAGCACCAGGAAACAAATATAAAAAAACATGTTAAAGGACCATTTCTAGATACATTTAGCTTCTCCTGTTTGTAAATGACTCAAGATATCATAAACCTTTCTTATAATACCACCTGCTGCCCGCAAATCTCATGTGACCTCCGAGAGACACGATCTGCAACACCGTCTTCAGCAAAGGTCACAAAACCAAAACCTCTATGGCCAGTTCTCTTCGGATCCTACAACACAAACATTGCAATGTCCACACAGTATCAATAATCCACCCGTCTATTTTACCATAATAAATGTAAATTGGCCGGTTCAGTCGGTTATTTTAGAAAATTCAAACCAAACCGACTAATTTGGTTTGAGAAAGAGTTAGACCGAAACTGACGGGTTGGTTAAGGTTGAACGGTTCGGTTCGGTTTTACTCGGTTCGGTCGGTTAATTCAGTTCGATTCGGTTTTGAACCCACAAAAATTCGGCCATTGGGCCAACACAACTAGGGATGGCAACGGGGCGGGGTGGGGGTAGATGCTATGAACCCAACATCCAATCCCCGAACTCCTCCATCCCCGCCCCGAACAGGGAACGGGGATCTCCAAATGGGAAAACGGGGATCCAAATTCAATATATATTTTATAAAATTGATATGAAAAATTTTATTTATATGATATTTTTCCCGTTTCAACATAATAAATATCGCTGAAAGGAGAGGACGTTGTGTTATAAAAATTGCTATATAATATTTTTTCCGGCATAAGACTGAGGAGGAGTAAAATTTATGATTTTATTTATTTATATATGCATAATGGGGAGGGGAGGGGACAAGATCGTACCCGCATCCAAATCCAACCCCGTTTTTTTAAAAAAAAATCCCCGAATCCAACCACATCCCCAAAATAATCCCCGAATTGCCGATCCAAACAGGATGGGGAATGGGGCGGGACGGGTTGGAGGAAATTGTCATCCCTAAACACAACATAGGCTCACTGTTCTAAAAGACCCCATCTGGTGCCGCCTAATGTCACGGTCTGCCAACTACGTGACACTGGAAGCTCTTGAAGTTAGACTTGGGAGGCTTGAGATGGTTCTAGGACACCGTGGAAGGTTCCGGAAGGGTTTGGAGAGTCCTAGTCAAGCCTAAAAGATTCCGGAAGGGTCCGGAAGATTCAAGAAGAAGTTGGAAGCAGCTACAGAATTCCGAAGAGTCCGAAATATTGGATAAAGAGCTGGATGCACCTGGAGAGTTCCGAAAGGGTCCGGAAGAATATAGATTATTCTAGAGTAGTGTAGGACTTCTATCTTTGTACTAGAATTGTGTAGAATATTATAGGACTTAGTAGAATGTGGTAGAACTCTAGAATGTTCCTAGGAGTTCCTTGGAGGCCTATAAATAGGTGGAGGAGCTCATTTGTGCATCCATCCAAAAATCCAGAGAGCTTGGGAGAGCTCAAGAGTTGGTAGCTAGGAGAGATCTAAGGAGAGATCTTGAGAGCCTTGTATACTTGTACATAATATTCATTGAGTAAAGAGCTTCCTTACCCATATTGTCTTGTCTACTTGTGAGTGTGTTTGTCTCACTTGTGTGCTTGAGGGTGAGTTAGCTTGGAGGGAAGGCTGACTTGGGCAATTGTGTGGATATTCGCCTAACTGTTGCACGGAGCGCAAGCAAGGAGTCTTGGGCCGTGAGACTAGGCCCCGCCTAGGTGCTAGGCAGTAGTGGTCCGCCTAGGTTCCGCCCAAGGTTACCTGGAACGCGGATCACTGCGGTACGAGGAAAGGGAACGCAGATCACTGTGGTACGAGGAACAGGAACGGGAACGCGGATCGCTACCCCTCTAGAATGCAGTACGGTAGGGGTAGGCTTCTTCGGATCGCCAATTGCTTATTATAATAATTATTTTGTAAGTATATAAGTAGTAAATAAGGAAAATCAACTTTTTAGTAGATAAGTAGAAAAAGTTGTTTTCTTTGCCATGTGAAAGGCTGCAAGCACTGTTTACGAAGGGCCAAAACGAAAAAATAGGGAAAAATTTGAAACGTGAAAAATGGCGATCCGGTATGAAAACGATCTGCATTTGGGAACGCACGATTTGGAACACAGATCGCGGAGGGGGGGGATTTAGTGTAACTGAGATTCCACCTAGGTGATAGGCGATAGTGGTCCACAACGACTAAGAAGAAATATCATATATTTGATCAGCAAATCAAACAAAACAGAGACTTGAATCACAAATATTATACATTTGATGTTAGAGAAAAGTTTTATGCATTATTCATTGTTGTATTAAGTAAATATTAATTCTCTTAATAAATAAATAACCGCCTAGTCTTTGCCTAGATCTCCGTCTAGGCTCCTAGGCACCAGGCACCCCTTGACCGCCCGCCTAGTGCCTAGCGCCTTTTAGAACATTACATAGGTTAAACCCAATAGGAGCTAAGCCTTGAAAGCATATGTGGACCAATATCTACATAAATGTTGCCTAGTTCTAGACAACAGCTAAAAGCTTCTTGGGCTTGACATCAGCCTAAGCGTTCAGCCATTGAAAACTTTACAAGAATCCCAATGTAAAATAGGATGAAGTTTCTTTTTCTCATTTTGTCGATGTGGGATTGAACACTTCCGAACAAAGCTTGCAAACCTCTCTCCAAACTTTGTCCCACATTCAAAACTTAAGAAAACCTTCCACAAACTCTTCCAAATAAACAACCCAGCATGCATTCTCCTTGGCCTTGGATTTTTCGGTCAGTTCCAGTCTGATTCAGTTTATATTTTATAAAATCGAACCAAACCTTATTTAATTTTTTTACTTAAACAACAAAACCAAACCGACCGGTTCAGAAAAAAACTATTGAAATGGTTTTTTTGTCGGTTCGGTTTTTTGCGGGGGTTTCACCCCTAATAATAAAGTCAACCATTTTACCTTTGGAATATAAACATCAAAAATGCGGCCAAATCTACTGAAATGCTGGCGAAGATCATCAGTTGTGGCCTCTTGAGGAAGCCTGCCAACAAAAATCTTTTTGCACATTCCTCTAGAGGACTCCCCTACTAATATACAGGCAAAGATAACATGAAAGCATTCTCCAGTGGTATTCTCACAAGGTGCAGGCAGAAAGTAACTTACTTCCGTACATCGAACCCGGATGATCATATAAGGTAGGAGCACCTAGAGCAGCATATCTAGTCGCAGCAGTAATATAAGAATTATATGCACCGTATCCCTCTTGTGGCATTCGGCGGCTTACTGGTCTAAAGTCATCCTCCTGATAATATAATACTGTGTGGTAAAATAAACCGCACTCTTGGTTTAAATTAAGAAAAAGTAAGTTCAAGTTTTCACCAACATATAGAGTGTAGAGGCTAGTTATTTAGTGAATTACCTTGGGTGTTGCTCGGTCCACCACTATAGTGGAATCTCCCAATTCATGACTTTCAGCCATCAGATTATCCACGGATTCTGCCACACAAAAAGGAAAGATCTCGTAAACATGCGACAGTCGGGACCGATAACAGGATTTAACCTGTAATTGACACGAACACACCAGTTTCCTTCGAACTTTGGAGCTGTCACGTTTGCTCTAGATTTTATGCCTCTTAGACTTTGCAGTTACATAAGACATCGAAATCAAAATTAAACCCATAATATGGATAGATATTAGCTACGCATAATCTTTCTATTGCAATCGGGTAGGCTTTTTCTTTGCAGGAATATGAAAAAAAAATCAAGGGCCACCGCAAAATGACCAAAAGAGAGTTTTCGGAAAACCGTTACAACCTGAATCCCAGTACCAAAAAGCTCCCTTTTCCTGGTTTTGCAGTTCTCTCTCCGTTTTGGTTTGTCAGTTTTTAGAGCAAACACTTTGTGCATATTGCCAAAGGTTAAATCTGTCTTCAATTCTTTGTCCTTTCATACCATCAATGATTGGGAACTACATGGATTATGTTCTCTCTCGTGATCAGTGTTACACTTTTTTCCTACTTATTTTTGTGAAGGACCCTTATGAGCTAAAAAATGAATAACTAATACCTATCAAAGTGAAGCTCTGACATAAATGACAAAAATATTAAGATGGTTGTGCTAATAGAAATGGGTTTTTACATTACCAACTTGACAAAAATTCACTATAGTAAATGAATGTAACTGGTAACTGAAAATTTCTCCAGAACTAGCATAAATTGTAATAGGATAACCACAGAAGTGTAATTTACGCTTGCTATAGGGCCCGTACACGTATTTAGAGCACATTGCCTACCACTGTATCAAGTTCTAACTTTTTTTCTTGTTCACATGGTTGTCAAATCGTGAATTGAAATTTCCCTTTCCCGATTGGTGAATAAAAATTCCCAATGCATTTGGATACTCTGGATATATTACATGCATGAAACATTCAGACCTAAATCATGAAAAGATCGTCTTTGATTAAAGAATATATTCTCCAATGGGTAAGACACCTGCTTCTATGCCAATAAAACTGGCTGGGAGAACCGCCGTAAAGATTCTCAAATCTTCAACCTTTGCAAAAATCTCACTTCTTCAGATATCCTTTTGTAAGGACGCACACATGGATAAAGTTGGATATTTAAGAGGCTAGAATATTGTAGAGAGGCCTTGTTTTTTCCCGTTTGGGGTTCGACAGGAAGTACTGGGTTTGGAGAAAGAATTTCAAACAATGGCATGTTACGGTGAGCTTTTAACATTTGAAAAATGAATTCAGTGGATCTTTGATTGAAGAATGACTTGGTTCACCAATTCACTAACAATTCTTAAAATATTCAATATTGTAGAGAGGCCTTGTTTTTTCCCGTTTGGGGTTTGACAGGAAGTACCGGGATTGGAGAAAGAAATTCAAACGAGGGCATGTTATGGTGAGCTATTAACGTTTGAAAAATGAATTCAGTGGATCAGAGGTGAATCTTCGATTGAAGATTGACTTGGTTCACCGATTCACTAACAATTCTTAGTTATTGGCGATTCTAAGTGTAAGGCTCAACTGAGAAACAATAAAACTGAGGACATTCAATACCCTAGAAACATAGTCCTGTAGCACTTCTCCATATACACTAGTAGTAAAAGCATCATCAATACTTACAATTACAAATACTGTCCAATGATGTAATATAAAAGAATTCAGATCTTACGAATGCACCTCAGAAGACAATTAAGAAGGGAAAAGAAAGCAAAAATGAAGTAAACTTGGATATTGGGTATGAGTTACAATAATGGTCGCTGCAGTCCAGAATGGTGCTAGACAAACACATCCTACCCATTACAAAAGGCACCTTAAGATAACCACTGTTGTAAGATATAAAATAAGGAGAGAGAATAGTGTATAGGGTATTTGTTATTTAACCCTTACACACAAGTTTTATTTATAATACTGAGTGTAGTGTTACATTACATGATTACCCGATGTGGGACAGAGTACTTTCATACACTAATACTCTCCCTCTCAAGTTGAAGAATAAATATCACAAAGACCCAATTTGTTACTATTGGAAAGGAAAGAAAAAAATTAGCAAGTTGGCCAAATAAATTAGGGAGATTGATTGTAAATTAGATTGATTGTAAATTAGGTAGATTGTAAATCATTCTAAATAAGTAGGTAGCATATTTTCTATTATTTCATTTCCTAAAATTAGCTTGTACATAGTCTATATATTGTGCCTCTTAGAAAGAAGAATACATATCGGAAAACATTTTCAACATGGTATCAGAGCGGGTCCCTTTGCTCTAAATTTTTTTTCTTCTCTCTCGACTTAGTGTAAGAATACACATCAGTACCCTAATCTTTTTTCCCCCTCTATCGTTAACAAACTCCCGTCGCCACCATTCTCATACAAACCCTAATCTGCCACCGCCACTCGCCGACCGACTCTCTCTCTCTATCTATCTATCTATCTCTATCTCTATCTATCTCTATCTCTATCTCTATCTATCTCTCTCTATCTCTCTATATCTCTCTCGCTCTCGCTCGCTCTCTCGCTCTCGCTCTCGCTCTCTCGCTCTCGCTCTCGCTCTCGCTCTCTCGTTGTCTCAACCGGCAACCCACCAGATCTCGCCGCCTCTCCAGCGATCTCGTCCCTCTTAGTCGCCGCCTCACCACAGTCCGGCGACTCTCGATCAGACCGAAGGGATATCTCTCTCTCGATCTGTTAGATCTCTCTCGCCGTTTTTTGCCGGCGACCCAACTAGTATCTCCGCCTCTCCAGCCGTGGTACTCCAGCCTCCGGCTACTCTGTCTCTCACTGTCGCCGCCTCATCTCAGCCGCCGCCTCTCGAACAACTCCAGCAGCCTCCCTCCTCCGGCTGCCTTCTTCCAGATCAACCTCAACAATGCAAAACAATAACCCTCTTTCTTTTCCATTATGAGTGATAATAGTAAAACCATCAGTACATCGTGCACTAAAGATATGGTTGGGGATTATCGTTGAACTCTCACCACGGTCAAATTAAATGGGACGAACTATCTGCTATGGTCACGTGTTGTGTCTATCTCTCTAAAAGTCAGTGGTGAAACTTCTTATATTACCGATAAGCCTTTCACTGAACTCAACTGGGCTCAAAATGATGCTGATATAATGAATTTACTGTGGAATAGTCTGGAACCCTGTAAAGCACAGACACAAACACAGACACGGATACGGACACGGGATACGGATTTTTCAAAAAAATGGAGACGCAGACACGGCGGGAACACGGCATTTTTTTTAAATTTATAAAGAGAATGTATTTTTAATAAGTACATTAATTTAATGGATGGACAATTGATACCTGTAGCATCAGCATAAGCAAAGATATAATACTGTCAAAAAAAGTCATGTTTTAGACACCTATTTACCTGAAGAAAAAAACAGAAACAAGAACACAATTAAAGCTATTATTACTTGTGAAACCAAAAGCGAACAAAAAATCACTTGAAGGAACAATAAATAGATCAATAGCAGAATAAGTACATGTGGACGACGAATCAGGAGTCTGCACACACACAACGATCCACACACACGCAACGATCAACACACACATATACACAGCGATCCATACACACACACAGTGACACACACAGCGATACACACACAATTGATCGAGAGAGAGGCGAATCAGAGATGCAAGAGAGAGAGAGAGAGAGAGAGAGATTGTCGTTCGGTTAGATTAGAGAGCGAGAAGCGAGAGGCTGTTTTGGTCCCCCAGGCGTGTTCTGATCGAGAGAGAGAGAGAGGTATTATAATATATGACCTTTAAACTCAAAATTTATAAGCTATTACAACATTACCCCAAAATTATTTAAAAATATTGTTTTGGTCCCCGACATGTCCCCTGCGTATCGCTCGTATGTCCCCTGCATGTCCCCGCCGTGTCCTACTCCGAAAATAAATAATAAATTATAATACACGCCAAATGGCGTGTCCCATACATTTTTTGCCGTTTCCCTGGCGTGTCCGTATCCCCGGAGTGTCCGACACGCATACGGGGAAAATGGAGGCGTGTCCGTGCTTCCAAGCTGGAACGTGAGATTTTTAATAATGATGCTTGCCTCTACATCTAAAGCTGTCTGGGATACTCTAAGGGAGTTATATTGATCATACCAGAATATCTCTCGTGTTTTTCAGATTTATCAGAATATTTTCTCCCTTCAACAAGGAGATAGATCTGTTGATGAATACTTTTCCATTCTAAAGGGCATGTGGGATGAGTTAAATGTTTATCAGCCTCTCTCTACATATTTAAAAGTTCAGCAAAAATACAGAGAAGAATTCCGGACTTATAAATTTCTGTCTGGATTAAATTCAGATATTGCCCCTCTTGGTCCCCAGATTCTCTCTGGTAGGGAAGTCCCCACCGTTGGTGAGGCGTTTGCTCGTGTTCGACGGGCTGCTCCTCGTACTTCTGGTTTAGAGCATCTGACTCCATCTGCCCTGGTTGCCACCATAACCTCTACTACTTCTGGACATTTTGGTAATCGCAATCCCTCCCACAGTCGTGGAAGTTCTTCTGAATGGGGCGATCGTCGTGAAAGACGTGAGGGCGTGGCGGGCGTGGCACTAAGAAGTGAACTCATTGTGGTGCAAACTGTAACGACCTAGAATTTTAAATAATTTCCAAAATGTTATTATGGTTGCTATCGGGTCTATTCAATGAAATTCAATGGTTCAGGGTAGTTAGAGTCCCCGGTGGTGGATGGCGTTGTCTTAGGTTATTCCGGCAATGTGCCGAGGGTCTTCTAGGCCCATTATGACTCCGAAACATTTTTCTGCATTCGAAAATATTCTTCATCAATGTCGTAGAGAATTCAATTACGAATCCAACGCAACTTAAATCGTCTCAATCGGAGTTCGGACGAATAAGTTACGATCGAAATACTCACGGAAGTCACACTTTAGAAATTTGGAAAATTACTCCAAGGGACCGGTCTCCCTTATAAGAAAGCAAACCACCAAGGTCATACGGTTACCACACTAGGACGTGTGTGTTTGGTGTGGTGTGTTCTTTGGCTCACGAGTTTGAAGCATATTCATGCGTTGCATTTATTTTTTGGTTAGTTCGTAGGGGTTGGTGCGATAACGTGTTCTCACAAATTACGATTCGGCAAGCATCCGTGCAAACGGTCTTATCGCGTATCAGCGTATCGATGTGTCCTTGTCGTGTCGGCGTATCCTCAGCGTATCCTTGGCGTATCAGCGTGTCTTTAGCGTATCCCCATGTATCGGGGTAACCGTAGTACGATTGTTGGCTTGCAGCGGATGACTGGCGTGCGAGTTTGTAAAATTGATTCGTTCCTCGTTGAGAATATTGTTATAAGAAGATTGTTGGCTTCATGCTTATGAGGAGATTGATCCTTTATGGGATACTCCATCTCTTGTATCTTTGGCAAAAAAAAATTGTCTCGGCGTGTCCACACCCTATCGGGAGTTGTCCCTTTTATTCCATAGTGTGGCATGTTGGTTTCCTCAAGTTGGTGTTCCTCAGTGGAAATCCTTGCATCTCCCTTTCCTTAGTAAATATTGTGGACGAATCATTGGATGTCGAAGTAATGTGGTACTTGTGCGGGATTGAGCGTTCGAACAACCGTATCGAATTCATGTATCTTAGTTAAACTCTCCTCATGTTTGTTGTGATCAAATTTGTGAGAAATTATTATGAAAGTGTGTTTGATTCCGATCTAGGTATTGAAGAGCGAACCCGTGGTCTCATTCATCGGTGGTATGGTTTTCATCCTCTCTTCTTTCCTGCTTAATTTCGAGGACGAAATTCTTTTAAGGGGTATGAGATGTAACGATCTAAAATTTTAAATAATTTCCAAAATGTTATTATGGTTGTTATCGGGTCTATTCAATGAAATTCAATGGTTCGGGGTAATTAGAGTCCCCGGTGGTGGATGGCGTTGTCTTAGGTTGTTCTGGCAAAGTGCCGAGGGTCTTCTAGGCCCATTATGACTCTGAAACATTTTTTTGAATTCGAAAATATTCTTTATCAATGTCGTAGAGAATTCAATTACGAATCCAACGCAACTTGAATCGTCTCAACGGAGTTCAGACGAAGAAGTTACGATCGAAATACTCACGGAAGTCACACTTTAGAAATTTGGAAAATTCCTCCAAGGGACCGGTCTCCCTTATAGCTAGGGACCGGTCTCCTTTGAAGCAGAGAGGTCCGAGGTGTGGAGGGATCGGTCTCCCTTATATCAAGGGACCGGTCCCCTCAATGCTGATTGTCGAAAACTTGTTTTAATGAAGGGCAAAGTGGTCCTTTTGCCCCTAGTCCGACTTTGGTCCTTCAAAATCATCTTGGGGCTTCATCTTCCCCATTTTGAAACCCTAAAGACTCCCTCTCTCTCTACCTCCATTAATGGAGTTTCCTTCTCCCTCCTCCATATCTCCACCATCTAGGCTTCAAATGGAAAAATTCAAAGAACAAACATTGTTCTCCTCATCTCTAGCTCTCCATTAAACCCAACCACTTCTCCATCCGAAGAACTTCGGATTTTGGGGTGTCCTTCAATGGCGAGCAGTGGAGTTTCTCCAAGAAGAACATTGCTCCCCTTGGCGAGAGCTATCCGACAACCTACTTGGCGAATCCATCCGGCGAGATTTTGGATTCCGGCGAAGAGCTATGGAGATGCGGTCTTCATGAACATTGAAGAGGAGGAGGAGATCTACGCATTGGCGGTATTGGCTTGCGACGGCGCGACGGCGACATTTTTTCCGGCGACATTCCGGCTAGTGCTCCGGTGGGTAAATTCTTACCTCCTATTGAGTATGTGTGTGTGTGTACGTAGGTTCGATCAAATAACCATAGTTTGTGTGGATTACATTTAATGTCCTAGGGTTGCCCGCTAGGTGTTCGATATAAGGCATGTGGGGCTTGTGAGTCCAATTGATGGGGTCCTAGGATTGTATCATGGTCAATTGAGTTTGAATGTCACTTGAGGTTAACGTGGGCGTCACATGTTTGATGAATTACCCGTGAGAGGAATGATTTGTGTGTTGGGCGATTTATGGGAAAATTGGTGGCCATTGGGTCTAGGATCGCCAAGTGTTCGACAAAATGCCTTTGTGTGATTCAAGTCTTGTTTTGGGGTCATCGTGATATCAAAATTGTCATAGGACCTATAGGTGGATCAATCGGGTATGTTGAATCTTGAAAAGCATGATAGGTCCCTTGGAACCTAAGGGACGCCATATCTGTGATGGTCTTGCCAATCGGGCATTGAATTAGGATTTGGGTGTCAAAGTCTCTTCCTTCATGTTGTGATAGGCTTGGGCATTCCTTAGCCCCGTTGTGATAGAATGTTGGTCTTGAAACCCTTGGTTGAGGTTGAATAGTCTTGGTGGTTGTCTCCCTTGGATTGGCCAAGGTGGAGTTTATGATTGAGAGACTAAATAAGTAGTTCAATGAAACCAAACGAATATCCAACACCGGGAATGTGTCCCACGAGGGCCACTCGTATCAAATCTTGAATCTATCACCTACACATCGTTTAATTGAATTGGAATGACAACTCACATGTTGGATCACTAGCTTTTGCTAGGAGATATAATATAAATGAACTCATGCAATGAAGGAATATTGGAAGAAAATGGTCTACAAGCCTTGGTTAGGTTTTGTAACATTGATAAAAGAAGCGATGACTCACAAACGAAATTAATGATCACGGATAATATTGGATTGTTTCTATGCGGGAATGTACTTGATCTTTAGGGATTCCCGGCATAGTAAACTTGTGATGACGATCCGGGAATGTACTTGATCTTTAGGGATTCCCAGGATAATATTTGTAACAACGATACGGGGTTTGATATGTTCTTATGCGGGAATGTACTTGAGTTTTAGGGATTCCCGAAGTGATCGCTCCACCCACGACTTTGTGCACAAAGGGGGCTATGTGAGACCTTCCAACGGCCTTTGGGGAAGACGGATTAGGTTTGGCTAGTGTTTTGACGAGCTACTAGACCAACTTTGCCCTATCAACGTTACAACGATACTTGGATAAATACGGAATGTACTTGATCTTTAAGGATTCCGGGATTTATCGTAAAGGATGAACAAAATGTACAAATACGGAATGTACTTGACCTTTAGGGATTCCGAGACTTATCCTCATAAATGAACCTTGAATAAATACGGAATGTACTTGATCTTTAGGGATCCCGAGATGTATTTAGATTGATGATAAAACACATGAACGGAATATACTTGTAATGGAATTCTGGATTATACTTTAAATTGGAACAAATGTACGAATGATAATCTAAATCATATTGGGATATACTTGTAATGGAATCCCCTTGGCACTTGATTAAGATACAAAAATAAGGAGAGAGAAAAGTGTATAGGGTAATTGTTATCTTAACCCTTACACACACAAATTTTATTTATAATACCGAGTGTAGTGTTACATTACATGATTACCCGATGTGGGACAAAGTACTTTCATACACTAACACTCTAACACTCCCCCTCAAGTTGAAGAATAAATATCACAAAGACCCAGTTTGTTACATAATA